>JANHFK010003591.1:103833-118023 GCA_036250565.1 Sibynophis collaris | reverse complement strand
GGTTTCCTGCCTAGGCAGGGGGTTGGACTAGAAGACCTCCAAGGTCCCTTCCAACTCTGTTATTCTATATTCTAAGTTCTATTACAAATATTCTGGATTGCTCACAATAGCTCAGTTTAAAGAAGAATTTTTATTCTCTGTTTTACACAGAGCTGTCAGTATGGGCTCCCATATTCTTAATCTTTTGCTATCATCCAATGGTCATCTGGATTTTTGCAGCCCAAATCTGGAAGCCCTTAGCAGCTTATTTGTGACCAAACTTTTTTATAGCTCCTTCTTAAAACAGACACTGAGTCCTGTCCCTATTTTGCAATCGAGTTGGATTGCAAACCTGAACTAGTATGCCATGCTGGGAAGGAAGTCCTACAAATGGTAAGGACTTCCACTTGGAGAAATTATTCTATTACTGTTCTAGCACCATGCAGAAAATATCAAAACCACAAGTAGTCTCTCAAAGTTTCTCCTCCAGCTGAGGTGGTACTGGGGTGGTATGTCTATGAATCCAGATGTTCTCCTTTCCTTCAAATGTCCCAGGATTGGATGAGTTTTCATTTGCGAGCACTGAACTGAGAGGATGTTTTGAAATGCATGAGCAGCTTAGTACTCAACTCAAAATTATATTACAATCAAATACACCAAAACTTTCAAAGGAATTGTCCAAAAATTAAAATTAGTTTAATTTTTAAAAGATAAATTACCAGTCTTTGTTATCTACTGTTCTTCCCTCATCTACACAAGAAGGAAAGCTTTTGAATGCAGGTGGGCATCAGAGAAAAGATGTAGAGACAGCAGGAGAAGTCTGTGTAGGGTTTGTTTTTTTCTCTTCGAGGATTTTTACTTCACTAGCCCATCAAAGGGATTGCGATTTAAAGCACCATCAGGGACTTCTTACTCTTATTCTAAGTCATTTGAATTCAGTAACAGCACAACTGTCCAGTCTTTTCAGTGGCTACATTCCTACCTTTGTCACCTTGGTTTTGATTTATCCAGGCTAGTTATCCACAAGTAGCCCATTGAATGATCCCATGCCTGCTTGCCATTCTCACTATATCAAAGTCTTCTGTTTTGACCTGTAGCTCTCATTTACCTTGCTAGCATTGGACCTACACACCATAGATAACAGGATATGACACTAAGAAAAGAGGGGATGGAAGATATAGTAGCTAGCCCAGAAGAGTTAAATTAAGTAGCAGAAAATAATTAAATAGTAGAAAATCTAGCAGAAAATAATACCCCAATCAAGGAATTACAAATTTAGACAAACAATCAAACAGTAAACAACAGCCTAATCAAGAAGACTCCCACCAGTTCTTGTACAGAGCAAGCCACTTGTATAAAAACAGAAAGCAAACCCCACTCCCTTCTAGTACTGATGACATTACCTAGTTAGGTAATGAAGAACCCTCTGCACGGAAATTTCCAAGCTCAGAAAGCACGAAGAACCCCACAGATCTAGGAGTAAGGGTTTGAGGCAGAACTATCTTGCTTCTGCTCTTTGCAATTGGAACCCTACTTTTCGTGATTAAGTCCCTATGTGGAATGCTCACCCATTTGTGGCCATATCAAGTTAATATTTGTAATGTGCAAACAAATAAATAATCATATCTTGCACTTACTGTAAAAACCCCATTTATTAACAGTACACTTATAAGTTTCATTTTGCCCATGTGACCTATCCAAGGGCCTGACCTGGGAGCAGAGAGGAGAAATGAGTAGGTCCATCCTGTTCCCCTGTTCATACCGTCAAGAAGAGAGAAAGGAGGGCCTAGGATTCCTGTGAAAGAATTTAACTAAGGATCATTTGATTGTCATGTCTGTCATGAAGGAAATTATCCTCAAGCTGCAGAATAGAAATAGCAGGATTTGGGGAAAAATATCGAATGAGGATTAAAATAATTAAAAGGGGAACTCAAAGGGGGAAATAGAGCAAGGAAGAGAAAGAAGGGGAGTGAGTGAGAGAGATGGATGTCTTTAATTTTTTGTTTTGACCAATATTTTGAGTGGTATAAAAAAAATAACAAATATACATTTCTGTACTGCTTAGATTGTTAAAAAATGTCACATATGTGCACGCACACAAACACACACACACACATGTACACACAGAGGGAGGGAGAAGAAATTGGAGATTATAGAAAACAGATTTTTATATCTATCAAAGTGTGGTGCTAAAAAAAAGAAAATGGCTAAAATCCATTTTGCACCATTACAGAACAGACTGAACAGCATGGATATAAATGGATAGATACTCTATATAACTGATAGATGAATAGATGGATGGATGGCACACATACAATGGGAAATGTATTTAAAGATAACCAGGCACTAACAAAAATTTTATGATCTGGGGACAGCATGTCAATGACATGGTATCATAGTAAAGCAGCCAAAAGCAGATGCTGTATGTAAATGTAATTTCCCTTAGAATCCAGGGAGAAATGGGGCATTTCTCCTTTTATATGTGAAAATAATAATACATTGGATACTTACTGGTTAACTCGTATGTAAAATACTGGAGAGTACATCACTTGCAGAATATTGTCATACTTCAAATTTCTCCCAAGCTCCAATTAATTGGAATATCTTAATAGTATTCTCAGGGAGAGTTATTCACCTGGCACAAATCTGCCCAGAAAATATTTCAGCCTTAAATTACGTTAGGAACTTAAATAATGCCAAAGATGGATTTCATGGAGGTGAAGAGTGAATGGGGGAGATACGGCTGTTAAAGTAGCACTGCCATACATTTGGCTGTAAAAATGTAGGGTTTTCTGTATCTATTTGCTGCCAGTTCTGTGATCTCCCAGATTTCTGCACCTCAGACACAAGAGCTCTAATTTAGGCTCACTTGATATTGTCACCAGAACAAAGACATCCCTGATTTGCCTGTTTGCTTGATTTGTAAGAAACCTTGGCAGGGAACAAAATACCCCAGGGCAGAACCTTCCAACAGGAATATACCTTTTATTATTCTGGTATGTTTAACTCTCCCTTGGAAGCTTAGTAGCTATATTTCTTCACTTTATTAGGAGTGACCATAATTGGGTACAGCCTTCCAGGACTGGGCAATTTTTAGGACTATCCTTATGTGGGTAAAACGTGGTGGCTCAGTCGCTTAAAAGATGCCAGAGAAGGTCCATGCAGTTCGAGTTCTACTACCCCATGACTGAGTGAGTGCCTGTCATTCACCTCAGCTCCTGCCAACCTAGCAGTTTGAAAGCATGTAAATACGAATAGAGTAGCACTTCAGTAGTAAGGTAACAGTATTCTGTGTTTTGCCACATGCTCTGTACTGTGGTGTGATATCCTGCTGACCACATGACTGTGGAAATATCTTCAGACAGCACAGATTCAATGGCCTAGAAATGGAAATAAGCATCGCCCTCTAAAATTGGCTACAACTAGTGGAATAAAACCATCCGGGACTCGTTTATCTTTTTACATTATGTGTTCTGCACTAATCTGGAATACCAGGGGATAGTAGTAAAATAGTTTATGTTTCTCTCTTATGCCATCTAGTGTTCCACTCATAAAAGGCAGCCCCACCTTTCCCCTAGTAATTGGCTATGTTCACTGAGTATAGTGGAAGCTAAGGTCCATTCAGGTTTGGATTGTCTAATTTAATACAGTTAGCATGTGTAGGTCTACTTCATGTCTACATATGAAGTAGATCGCCTCTTCAGTGAGACAATCTACTTCATATGTTTCTCAAGCTACTATAACAGTCAAACAGAGCATTAGAAAAAGTTAACAAGTTAAGACAACTTTTCACTATTTGGGTTCTTTCAGTTATGTTCAACCTCAATTTCTATTATCTTCCAGCAACTAATACTGAAATTATGAGAATTAAAATCCAATATGTCAAAAAGGAAAAAAACTGGAAAACGCAGAGTTAGGATATGTGCATATAAATGAACAAAAAACTCATCAGAAGCAGGAAGGTAGCCCTTTGCACTAACGATGGTTGGTTTACCATGGTATATTGAAAGCTGTAATTAACTGGATGTGCAACAGTGGTGAAATCCTGCAAGTTCTGTCTGCCTCGCACGTGCCGGTAGCTGCGGCGGAAGATGGCTCGGCAAACCGGTAGCGGCGGCAGAGCAAAGCTCCGCCCACCCGCCCAGACGTCATTATTTTCTGGTTTTTAAAAGGATGCACATGCACAGAGGGCGCACTTCTGAACCAGTAGGGAAGGTAAGTAGATTTCACCCCTGATGTCCAACAAACCTTAGTGTTGGATTACAAACCTAGTGTTGGATTCATTCAACATGTGGTTTAGCGTGATGTATGAACCCAACTTTTATGTTCGCTCATAGAAACCGCAGTGACTCTTTCACTCCTCAACTTACCAAGAAATAATATGTATTTCATGTACCTGCCTTTTTTGCCCATGCCTAGATTGTCATAGTCCCTAATGATTTAGCACATTTTTTTCAAAATGTTCTAAGTCATTCTATCTATTCTTGCACATAATCACCTTGCACTATTCAACAGAAAACACACATGTTGCAGTACCCAGGATAGTCTGCTTGTACTTCTCTTAGCATGAGAGGTCAAATGTTTATATATACATATACAAATATATATATCTCTCTCTCTCCACACACACATACAAACACACATATATACAGAGAATCAATACAGTATATCTGAAATGTAGTGCAGCAATCCCTCTAAATCACACCTCCTAAATAAATTTCCTTCCATTATGCTCATTCCTGACTAAAGTCTCTTTGAGGTTTTTCCTTCACAGTTTTGTCCCTTTGGGAGAATTAAGTTGTGCATGCTGCATGGAAAGCGGGCCATCATGTGGGTAGCTACAAGCTTTTAATTGAAAAACTTGTCAGAAAGAGGAGGAAGTGGCAAGGAAAAAAAAATTGGCAGGACCACACTCTTTTCATGCGGCTCTTGCTCCCTTATGAAAGGCAGCATTACAGACTTTCCAGAGATTTGCTAAGCAAGCCATTACTGTGGTGGAAATTAAGGCCCAAAATGTTCTTCCTTCCGTAATTAGAATGTAGTGCTGTCCTGCATGACTCTCTCTGATAATGGAAGACAATGTAACAATGGCACTTGTCATTTTATTTAGACCTTTAATCATGTGTGAAAAGGCAGGCCTACTCTATCTGGGCTATAAAACTCTGGACAACCATCGAGTGGCAGCAAAAACCCTGAATGCTTTGCTGCTTCTTAACATTCATTTTTATTTTTGCAACCCCAAGATGGTAACCCTGTTCAGAGAGAAGCCAGTTACATGACATTATTCCCCCATATTACTCAGCTGAAGCTAAAAAGAGCTTTTTACTCAAAGCTTCCCGGCCGCCTCATTCACTTAACTCAGTCTTCACCTGGATTTCCAGCATGTAGCCCATTTCACAACATTGTATATTACCTCACATTTTCATTTAGAGAGAAGTAACATTTAAAGCCATACTTAAATCCACCGTGTTATTTATGACTAGTAGATGGAAGATTTGGGACCACATGTCCCATCTCCCCTGGTTGCACCAATAGTCAACATGCAGGCTTTAGTTTTAAAATGACATGAGGCAGAGTTTTGCAGACCTCTTCAACCTGAGGAAATCCTTTACTTCAATAAATTAGTCCAAATAGGAGTGGTAGGATGAAGCCCTGCGGTTAGAACAGGGCCCATAAAAATGATGAACAAATTGCCTAATATAAAATGCCTACATTATGAAAACCGCTGTTATTTTGCAACGGTTAATGAGGATAATGACTAATATATTCAGAGGAGATGTGACAGCTGTCTGTATATTTTTAGGAGTATATATTTTTAGCTGCCAGTTACTCTTTATTCAAATGCATTAGCTACAGAATGCAACAGAGGCAGCACAAAGAAGTGAAAAGAGGCGAGAATTTGTACAATTTTTTTGGTCTGGTTATACCATTTTCAGCGCAATCTTTGAAAGCATCCCTAAACCATGGTTAAAGAGACAGCATGAAGAAAAAATGCTGTTCATTTGAAATGGAACGTAATCTTAACTTGCATGCAAATGCTAAAAATTTAGAAAACATAGCTTGGTTTTCCATTTTCTAATCATTTACTCACTGGGAAAGGCTAATCTCTGATATGCAATCTATTCCAGCACTTTTCCTTTCAAATTTTAAATACATGGAAAATAAATTCTATTCTTTCAAAGGGCAGGAGACACTCTATTAAATATTTTAAATGTTCTTCAGGTTTAGAAAGTTAAAAGAGATTTCAGCATCAAAAATCAAAGAATGTATTCTATGATATTCTGGGGTTTTTTGGTTTTTTAAAAAAAAAAGAAGAATAAAACACAAAGCTCTAAATAAACCAAAAGTCCATTTTGACAGCTGCATCTGACTGAATTGATGAAGCACTATTGATGTTTGGATTAAACTATGCCTCTGTGATCAAGTACTCAACCTAGGATAAAAAAAGGAATATATGCTTTAATCCTGCCAACTAATTTGGTGGAGGAGGGAAGGAGACCATTAGGAAAGCAGCTCCCTTTTCCTTATTAACAAATCTATTTTTATTTTGTTCATTCACCAAAGCTGCACTCAAGACTTAAAGATTAACATGATATTCACACACACACACATACACACATCTCTATATACATAATTAATACACCCTAATTTGTAAAAGACAAAAAGAGGCTGTACCAGAGAGCTTTTGAATTTTGAGTAGAACCACTTAAGGCCACACGCTTGGATAGCACACCCAACTCCTTTCCTTCCCTCTCCTTGGGATTCCACACCAGAATTATTATTCACCACAACCACCACTCTGAAGTGGCTTCAAGAGGAAAAGTTTTTCATTAGCTAAATCCTTTTTTTTTATTTTAAAAAAAAATAGTAGACAGAGAGGATTTTGGCTGGTGATACTTTACTTGACAAAGCTACATAGTGTTCATTGAATTGTGATCCATTTCCAGATTACCAAAAATGAACCATGAATACTTCCGCAAAAGACAACTGCCTTTTTTTTTTAAGTAAAGAATTGCTCGTTTTTGTTTTTGTTTTTTGTTTTTTAATTCTTTAGCTGCAAGAACTCTCTGTTCCCCACACCTTCCAGCTCCCTGGATTTAAGTCTGCCAAAGGAAAAAGATGTCCAGTATTTTCTGTCTGATTGGAGTTGTTGGGTTGCTTGGTAGGTTGGTTGGTTGGTTGTTAATGCATCTGACCAGAGGGATGCAACCAACCTTAAATAAACCTTGCTTTATTTCCTTAATAGTCTTTGGTTGCTTGGTGGTGGTGGTGGTTGTTTCTATAGGAATGCAGCTTGGAAGGGTGGGCAATAATTTCTTATTGCAAGCCTATTGCAATTGGCAAGGTTTGAAAGGTGGTCTTCAAACAGCCTTTGAGGCAGTAGTGGGTTCCTACCGGTTCTGTCCAGTTCCTAGAACTGGTAGTAAATACAGCGGAAGGCTCCGCCCACCCACCCGGATATCATCATGGACGTTCTTCTGCATGTGCAGAAGCGCCGCATGTGAGCTCCCGCTACAAGCCAGTAGCAGAGGTAAGTAGAACCCACCCCTGCTTTGAGGAGTTGAAGAAGTGGCCCTATTTCTACATTGTGCATCAAAGAAGATAAGGTCTCTTGCTATGTATCAAGAACTGAGCTCAATGATAAGCAAATCTGATCTTCTTCATATGTTCTGGATTGCAATGGACAACTTTAAACATACTGGATTATATGCCTTTGTCCTGGGCCATTCCAACAGATGTTGACAGGTGTCAAATAGAAATCTCTGGAGTATATTTGTGTAGAGTAACCCCTGATTTTGGGTTCAGATCTCATACTGCCATTTCAAGGTAAGACAGAAACAATAAAAACAAGGAAACCAACAGCAGGGAATGATTAAACTGTAGCAATATTGCACAACTGTTGTTCTCCACAATTCAATAGAAACAGAAGATGAAACAGCTATGACTTCAAAGCCTGGTGAATAGTTAAGGATTCATTTGACATCAGATGGAAACCAGGATGAAAGACATTGTAGCTCCCAAGGAACTGATATTACATAAATGGTGGCACTGTAGCAAAAAAAAACCACCCTCTTTTTCACATCTCTTCATAACAGATGGCTTCCAGTGGTAAGATAGAGAGGATAATCCCCTCAGGAGATTTTTAATAGGCAGAAAAATACATGCAGGGAGAGGAGAGGACCTATATCTCAGACCACTCTGGAGATTGGGGCCATGCTATTTTAGGAAGAGGTGTTTATGCAACTGATAAACGAGGTTCTACATGACCATCTCTACAAGGGGGTTCTGGTTTATCTTGATGATATTCTCATCTACATGGGGGTCCCCCTGCAGTCCAAATGGAAGCACTCTGAACTGGAAACAGATAACTGCTATTTTAGGAAGAGGTGAAGGCTACAATGAGAAGGATTGGGATACCAAAATAGTGAGAGGTTTCGGGGAGATTTTAAAGCAGTCTTAAAGCTTGTGCTACCACTTTGTGTATTACCAAATAAAACCTTGAGAAACCATCTAGTTAAAGAAAGCTGTAAAGAAAGCTGTGGGGGCTGGAGGAAGGCCCTGAATTTTCAGATTGTTCGACTCCTGTGAGGGATTTTGCAGGTCATCACATCCCCTCGACCTCAAACTTCAGGTCTGTGTATCGAAATGCCATGCAATCCTTTGACAGCTTGTCTTCTACATTCTCATTGATATTCCCAGGAGTTGCAACCTCCTCATTCTCAGTATAAACGTGATCATCACTTTTTTCTGGCTTCTCATCACTGGCTTCTTGAGTCTTTTTATTATTATTATTATTATTCTCGATTATCGCTAGAAGCAACTTTTCCATCTGTTTATTTATAATGTGTTCAGCCACTTGTACATTTTCTTTCTTTTTTTTAAGACATACAATATTTCTTTTGCTGATCCATAGAGATAATCAGTGTTGTTTTCCTTCCTGTGAAAATGGATGGGAGAGGCAAGTTACTAATTCATTCATTTGGCTTTCTGTCCTGGCACAGTTCAAATCGATGGAATTCTGGAGGGGAGCAAAAAACAAAAACAGTATCCAAGTATATACTTGCAGGAACAGGTCCAGAAACCTCCCTACTTACTTTGTTTTCCATGAACAAATGATTATAAAATAATTGAACCAGGAGTGGCTCAGCTTGGCTTGCATGCAAAATCCAAGCCATGCAAACAAAAGCCTTCGTACTACAATCTGTCTGTAAAGATAGTAGCAGGACAAAAAAGTAAGCCACGTGACCAAAAGCAAAGCAGTCACAATTTTTACAGCTGTGCAATGGACAAGGTATAAACATAATACTTTACTCCAGCAAATCCAATGGTTTTAATTCATATGTTGCCATGGAGTACATTTTGCAAACAAACAAAGCAGGAACCATGGAATGGACTTCAGTGACTGAGACCAATATATATATATTCGCTACAGTCCTGGGATATAGTGTAATTATTCTGTAAACACACTTTGATTTGTTTATCTCAGTATCAAATTAACTTCAAATATGAAACAACGGTTCCTGATTCAGTGTGGTACACAATATTGGCAGTGGGGGTGTTGCATGTGTATGTGTGTGTTTATGTGTGTGTATGTAAGGTAACCAATGTATTATTCAGATTTCAGAAAGTGTTTCTATAGTACACAAGAATATTAAACAGAGAAACACATATGCATCTAATTTAAAAGCACATTATTTCCAAGGGACTGTGTGGTAATCCAAAATACTTTTGGCTCTTTTTCCCCTCTACTTCTCTGCAACAGAAGGTAGAATAACTTTGAGGGGGATTAAACACCCATAATGACTTGAAATAAATTATTATACGGGTAGAGAATTTACCACTGATCCTTTATCTAGCCTTTTTATCAGCATTGCTTGGAATGCAAAAGAGAGAGCAGAATTCAGGTTGATTAGCAGTGCTAGCAAACAACTGGGAAATCGTCGTGTCTTCACAGCCTTGAGCGTTACTATTTTCCAATGTTCTTCAGTTGTACTACAACACAGTGCTTATTGCACGGAAAGATGTGGTTGATTCATGTGACCTGGAGCTATGCAGTAGCTGTTTGAACGCTTACTCTTTGCTCTTCCGAAGGTACAAGGAGAGGCAAGGACACGTTGCTTTAGAGAACCCTTCAAAATCCATAGAGAAGGAATGACTCAGCCCAACAAGGATAAGATTAAGATTAAGAATCCAATACCACAATCTGTAGGTCTAAAATTGGAACAATATTAGTAACAAAATCTTGCAATTCTGAGTGTGCTTCACACACACACTTTAACTTTGTGTGAAGTTTGCAGAAATTTTGTCTGATACATTTTGTCTAGAGTTACTTTCTTAGGCCTGGCTCAAGCCCCCCTTATCTGAATGTTGCCTTGGTAGTGGTTCTTCCTCCTGTCCTTCAAAACTATTCTTTATGCTGTCTACAGAATGTGAGGGGGAGGAGGTTATTCTCCTCATTATATGTACTTTAACTGGATCAGCTGTGGGTTCCCATTCTCTAGCAAAGTTCTAATAATACAGAACCCGTGCATGCATGTAAATGGCAGAGAGCTCTGGAGCCATCCTACAGATCCTATGAGGGTCAGGGACACAGCTTGTTTCCTCTATAAAGAGATCAAGTCCTCATCTTTAGCTATTGGCTGAGTCAAACCACTGGTCTATCTAGTCGTCCCCAACATGGCGCTTGACAGCTGTTTTGAAACTGCAATAACCTAAATTCCAGCCAAATATATTTTTGGGAGTGGTTGTTATAAATCTTTTTCAGGGCCATCATAACTTTGCATGGTTGCTGAATGAGCAGTCAGCCAGTGAAAACTACCTGTAATGCATTTCGAGGGGAATAAACTGGACCTCTTTACCCTTAGTCCAGTGGTGAGATTCTACCGGTTCAGACTGGTTCGGGAGAACTGTTAGCTCCAATGTTCAGCCATGAGTGTGGAAGGTGAGTTTTCTCCAAACTGAGCATGCTTTATGAACCGGTTGTTAAACCAGTAGGATCCCACCACTGCCTTACTCCCCAGACCTATGGTAGGAAATGTGGAAAAGGAGAGAATATGCTATGGCTTGAAGAAAGAAGGGAGAAAATGGGTACTCTGTGGGCCGCGTTCCCAGAATAATACAGGTGAGAAAAACTTCACCCCTGCACTTATAATCAGAAACACATGGATGTTGATTGTGTATGCATGTCACTGGCAGCCAAGCAGTGATGAAGCGTGTTAAATTCTGGAATAAACAACTTCTTTAGCATCCTTTTCAAGAAGTTTGGTGTGCATGTGTGGTTTGGTCATTTGCTCGTTTATAAAGCAAATTTATATAGCTGTACAATTCACACATAGATAACGCTGGGTGGTTTACAAAATTTGTATGTGTGTGTGTGTATGTGTAGACATAGACATGTCCTGTACCTCTGCTTCAGGAGAAAAGAGTACTTGTCCTTCATTTGTTTTTTGCTTTGAATAGGGAAACTGACTCTTCACTCCATCCCCAACCCACTCCCGTACATTTGACCTGCAGATTGCAAACTACGGCAGGGGAATTTACAAGCCTAACAACCTGCAAGTTGTTGTGGGTGACAAAGGGTAACAAAGATTTCATTCATTCATGCAATTTGGGTAGTTGCCCGTCTCAACACGTAACTTTGGGCAGTGAACAAAATTAAAATTAAATAAAATTAAAATGCAAAGTAGCCAAGAAAATATCATACTACATAATCTCTAAGTAGATGATTGTACTTTGCATGAAAGAGCAAATTATGATTGCTATAAAACCAGGAAAGCCAGAAGAAATACAATCTATGTAAAGGGAAGAGGAAGAAACAAACAAGATCGGCAAGTTGCTTTCAATGTTAAGATCTAATCCTGCAAATATTAATATATTAATACTGCAAAAAGCCAAGGGCTGACAAATAACTTCAATATGCCAAGGTTAAAAAGTGGGTTTAATGGAGCTTCCTAAAAAAAATTGCAACATAGTGAAGTTATTTTTTTCCTTAAATATCAAAGGTCAGAGAGGGATATTTGCCTTTGGCAGCCCAGCGTCACCTTTGGTGAGATGACCGGCTATATAAATTTGATTAATTAATAAATATTTATGACATTCTTTTTCTTTTTGGTTCAAATCATGTATTGACAGAAGAAGTAGAATGGCGAACAGTAAACTTCTTGTTGCTTTCTGGACATTCTTTGAGCAGGCACTGAGTAAATCAGTCCACTTATTGGAAAGGAAAGTAAGTCCCTAGAAAGAAATGGCATCAGATTGCCCACAGCCTTGCTGGCAGGATGAGGACAAATTACTGTGTTGAGATTCAAAAAAAGAAAAACAACCCCAGTGAAACAGACAAGGATTCCTATTTCTGCACCTTCGCTACTGTTCATTTGTAACTGACAGGATCTGACATGCATCCCACTGGAAAAAAATACATCCACTTGTGCTCTTCACCTCCCAGGAGAGTATCAAGGTAAAATGGCACTCAGATCTTTATGCCTGAAGGTACAATCAGATGAAGTAGATTCATTCAAGAGACATCATGGAGAAGAAATCAGCAGTTGCCCCATTAGCCTTAGGTCATTATATGGCCTGGAATTCACTGAATCCCCCCAATAGTCTTGATCAAGCAAAGTTGAACAGGTCTACAGTTGAGCAACCTTGTTCCTTGAGATTCTTTCTGGAGAGAGTTTTTTTTGTTACATGAACTGAAATCAGTGAAATTTGGTAACAGAAATATATGAAGATGCTGAGAGTTGGGGGTTTTTCAAGAACTTCCGCAATCCATTTTTCTACTTCTATCTTATTATTCTTGACGAATGTATCTTTTCTTTTATGTACACTGAGAGCATATGCACCAAGACAAATTCCTTGTGTGTCCAATCACACCTGGCCAATAAAGAATTCTATCCATCTATCTGAATAAAAGAACAGGGGAAAAGATGTCTCATAAACATGAAAAGATAAACACTACAGCATTACAGAAAGCATTTTCCCCAGAGTGGTATTCAGCAGGTTCTGACCAGTTCTGAAGAACCGTTAGTGGAAATTTTGAGTAGTTCAGAGAACCAGCAAATACCACCTCTGACTGGCCCCACCCCCATCTATTCTTTGCCTTCCGAGACCCAGCTGATTGGGAGGAAATGGGGATTTTGCAGTAACTTCCCCTGGAGTGGGGAGGGAATCGAGATTTTACAGTATCCTTCCCCTGCCAAGTCCACCAAGCCACACCCACCAAGCCACACCCACAAAACCGGTAGTAAAACATTTTGAATCCCACAATTGATTTTCTCATATGGGAAACCTGAGCTATGATCATCGGCTACACATTTACATTCTTGGGATATCCTTTTTAAAAAGTTGTGATTGTGTCAAAGATATGGTTTACCCACCCTATTTCAGATTTGATTCATATATTCTGAAGCAGCCAGATGGCCACTTCCTCTGGTTGGATTTATGACTTCTGGCACCATTTTCAGACCAGACTTCGTACATGGAATGGGTGGCTTATATGGTTATTATAAAGCAAGTAAATATGTCAACCCTTTGAGGTACTGTAGCCTAGACAGAAAATCAAAACCATGAATACTACTTACGGTATATCTTTCTTGTAAGATTACAAGAATCTTGCAAGTCTGAAATCACCTCCCCACTCCTCTATCTTTACTTTCAAAAGAACTACGTAAATATAGAAAGAGTAGTGTATTATCAAGTAATTTTTATTTCCATTCTTAGACGGGAAATATTGGATGTTGAGAACAACAGCTAATATTGCTATTTTTCTTAGGAGCTATTAATGTGCTACATGTCTCCCCTGTGCTGTCTAGGGTGGTGGGAATAAGAGACTGACGCTATTCTGATCCAGCTCCCCAAACATGACAAATCCTCTGTAATTAAGTCAATGAATCCTTTATTAGGAGCACCAACAGCCCTGGCAAAAAGTCTCTCGCTCACAGCAGGCTAACAAGCCTGTCCAGTGGAGAGATTAATAGTTGTCTTCACATCTATTCATCTCCGCCCTCTGCCTTTTATCCCCAGAGCTACGGTGGGGCTTCGCTAGCAATGGTGGCTCTTCTGTCCCAAGGACCGGCCCACAGATTTCCACTGCTCTCCTCTCCTCTCCTCTCCTCTGCCTTCTGCACATCTGCGCGTCAGGCACTGGACCCAGCTGTTCCTCCTCTTCCTCATCAGCCACCTCCAGACCTGGGGGCTGTTGACTCTCCATCT
>JANHFK010003591.1:24746-35556 GCA_036250565.1 Sibynophis collaris | reverse complement strand
TTGTTTTCTGAGGTTTTATATATATTTATATATAAAATAATACATGCATGTGTGTATGTATGTATATATATATACACACACACATACATACATACATACACGCACACACACACTAAACTGCTTGAAACAAAATAATCCTGATTGGAACCTTTTATTAGAACATTCTGAAATTCCAGTATGCTGCCACAGAAAAATTGAAATAAGTCCTTGCTCAACTATTTTACGTGAGAGGGCCACAAATGCAATGGAACAGTACAAGAATGCTATCTAACATACATCCTCATAAAAATGGACTAAAAAAAATAACTGTAAAACTTTTAAAAACTTTTCATAGCACACTGGCAGTTTGGCCTGCCAACATGACAGCCGTGGAGCTGAGGTCAGCAAATATGTAGATTCACTGCAGAAATACAGCTTGTTAACAGCAGCAAAAAGTGCACTTTTCTGGCTATTGGATTAAGATAGTCTGCAAATATCAACAAAGCAACTTTTTAAAAAAAATTTGGCATCCTGAAAGTTCATTAGCATAAGCAACACTTTCTATCATTATACTTGGCACATCTGCATTTGGCAAACTGTCTAAAGAAAAAAAAATAGGACAGGACAATAAGATGATATTGTAACCAATAAATTCTTCTACACAACAAAAGAATACAGCCTGAATGTGTGTGTTGATCACTTTAAGAATATGAAACATTTGGCAAGGGATTTGCTAAGAGAAAACTCCCTCCCCCACCACTTCCCAAATTGAGGGTTTTGTACTTGTAACAGTGAGTGTATCTTTGTGAATGCATAGATGGAAGACATAGTATTGCCACGTGCTGTTTATGGTGTTACTCTTTTCAGATTTGTAGCCTGGCTGACCTCACCCCATACCAGAATGTGTGAGGCCACTATCCTCACCTCCTGACTCACTTTACAAGGTTCCTGGAAGGATTATTGAAATGAAGCAAGGGATTTTTGCAATTGGATATGTGATATCCCAATGCTTAGTATACTATTAGGAAATAGGTGAGGTTGATGCTTAGTTTCAGGATTCACAAATGTAAACATCAACAAAGCTGCTTTTTTTTCTTTTTTGCATTTAAGGATATTTGATTTTTTCAGACTTTCTTCAGACCAGGGCTGTGATCTGATCCTATAAGAGTAGACATTGGGAATTGCATAATGAATTTCACTTTCACAGTGGGACACGTCAGTTTTTGTACTTAGACTCATGGTTTGTTTGAATGTGGCTCCCGTTAGCCATTTAATGGGTTGTATGGCATTGTCAACCTAGCTTTTTAATCAGATTTAAAGTAGCTTGATAACGGATGTGAACATTTTTAACTACCCGAAAGGTGTTGATGGATAGCAAGTTTTATCACCATGTTACCTGATTGCTAAAGTAGATTATAAACATCCAAATGCATATCCATTCTCCTTTTTCACCCAGAAAGTACAGGATTTCTGTGCGAGATTTCTCTTTCAGTATGAGGGTGGCCTCTTTTTAACAGCAGTGGAGCAGATCGTTGAGTACTTCTGTGGACGAGTTACTGTCCTGTAGGTTGGGAACAGTGAAAGTTTCATTGTTTTAAAGGCAGTATACCACTATTTCCGACTGAGTTTAGTTAGGACAGTCCTAGCAGAGAACATAAGTCTTGCACAGTGGTTGTTCTATGTGTGTTGAAAAATCTGCAAATGCCAGTGGCATGGTTCTCCAGTAGTTTATTTACCAGTCATATAAATGGAACTACTCCAGGGAGATAACTAGTGTGCTGAAATTTGAGTATTTGCAACATACATACAATTGGGAGGGGGGGGGATTCTTAACCATTTAAATTCAAGAAACAATCCTGAATTCATTGTACTTCCAAGTGGATGCATATAAGCATTGCTTGACCGACTTATGTCCTGCTCTTCTCCACATTACTAGTGCATGTAAATATCATGGCATGGGCATAGTTCAGCCCTGTATCTATTAAGGAACATGATAAACTCCTAAACTAATTCTTTCTGTCCTCTCCTTCAATGCCAACCATGTGCCAGTGGAGCAGGTAGTCTCCATGGCAATGTAGCTTGTTTCCATGGCACATTACTGCCAACATGAGTGATATTGTAGCTTTCTTTTTTTTTATTCTGCCCTTCAATCCAGAAGGCTGGCAGTCTGCATACCTTGAGTGGCAAGGGAAAACCTGCTTTATATACTCTTGCATTGGTAGCCAGACCAACAGAGGCTAGTTTACCTCTTTTTATTACTCTTAAAGCATCGGGTACTCTTACCATATGAGTTCTGTGTTCACCATTGCGTAATAATATTGATTTATCAGTAAGGTGCAGTATCAGAGCTTGACGTAGAAGCAGTAAGAGACTTATTTTTAGCATCAATCCAAGGTTTCAGCAATAAACTTCAATCTTGGGGAAAATATATGTCTAGATGGGCTGCTGGTCTGAGCTCCGAGCTTGGCAATTTGTTTGCAAACGTTTCGTCACCATTCGAGGAGACATCATCAGTGCACTTCGAATTCAAAGCATACAAACCAACTACCAACCTGAGCTACTTATATTCAAATACATTTCATATGTCTAGATACCTGAACCTGACATTCCTGTGTCTGGTGCACCAGTGTGTTTGACCTATGCTTGCTAACTGATCCATATTTCTGTGTCTTTTCATTGTAGTTTGAATTTCAATCATTGCAATTGATGTGTCATATGAACATTCTTGATTACATTTTTTTAACAACTCGGTCTACTATTTATCCACTATCTTCCTACAGAACTGATCAAGAATTTAGATTAGACAATTACATGAGTTGGAAGGGATCTTATCAAATGCAGTCTCTGGCTTAATGGAAGAATTCACTACACCAGGGATCTCCAAAGCCCAGGCACCAGTCCGCAGCATGCCAGAAACTGGTCCATGCAAATAAACTAAGCCCCATTCATGGGATTCGAGCAGAATGAGAAACCATGCCCCCTCCGGTCCACAGAAAAACCTCTCCATGGAACCAGTCCTTGGTGCCCAAAAGGGGAGGGTGCGCTGCACTACACCATTCCTCAAAGCCCAGATTTGAAAACATACATTGAAAGTTATCCTGCAGTTGTTCTAGGCCCACTGATTAACACCTGTTACCATTAAGAAACTGCTCCTAATGTTCATTCTGAATCTCTTGTTAGTTTAGCCCATTTGTCCTTGTTTTGGTCTTAATTTCACCACCACCCTTATGTGGCACAGCCTAAGATAGACTACTATCTTATCTCCCTTTGGGCTTCTCTTTTGAAGGACAAACATGCCCAGGAACTTTACCATAAGGCTTAATTCTTTATTCTGATTTCTGCCTTCTGAACCACTTGCAGAATTTTGTGGTAGTCCAGGAATCTTACTAATAGTGATGTATATGATGAGGAAAAGGCTTAATTTTCTGTGGGTCTGTACTCAAAGTCCCAGTGTCTTCTGAATTCTATCCTTAAAATGGCTAAATTCATATGTAGCCAACCTTAAAAGCTTACTTTGTGATTGGGCACTCCATTTTAAGCCATTGTTTGATTAACTATGTATTTTAAACTGCAATTCAGCCGTAAGCCTGAACTGTACATTATTCTCAACTGTGGATGTTTCGAAGTAAGTGTGTTTTAGAATTTCAGTATTTGAACTGTGGCATAGATACGGATATGTTATTTCTTGAAAGAAAATGTTGTAAAGGGAGCTGAGGTGTGTCGTTTAGGCTTGTTCTGGCTCTTACATTCCCGCCTCTCTAGCCATCTGTACCTGACATTTGAGACACGTATTCAGTCCTTGGATACATATTGCACAAAGCATGTGCTTCACGGATAAAGCACAGGCTGATCTTAATATTGGCAAAGGAATTTTAATGTGTTTATTTCCCCCTCTGTGAATAAAGGAGAATCCAATATTATGCCTGTCGTTCTTTAATGATGTTCTCCTTTGTAGTTACATAACAGTTTTTCAGTCCTTATCCTTTATCAATTTGATCATCTTTGTTGAGGACAACTGGTCACAAAAACAGTTGGTCATATGTCAAACAAATGTAGCCATATCCCATTGGTTTAACATGACAGTACTTAACACACAACGTAATTTTGAGTAGCACTGAATAAGTCATTATCAGAACAAATTATTCCTTGTGGGTATCTGTCATTTATAGAGTCAGTTGAAATCATTCAATTCTGAAATAGCCAGTGAAATTGGAGTTCTTTGTGCTACTTTTTTTCATAACTCATGGGTTGTTTAAAACAGACATTTGAGGAAGTGCTGTTTATCAAGCTCTGAGGAGATGCTGCAGCTTGGGTTGACATCTTCAAAAGAGATTGTATGAGAGTTAACCCAATGCTGTAATAAAGAAATATGTTTTCTATGTGATGATTTGCAGTTCTCCAAAATTGTACAAGAAGTTGAAAAATTGTGCAAAATGCGGTAGAGGTTTTCTTGTTTTCTTAACTAGTTCCCTCTGTTGCTTTTTCAGTTGAATAGAGTCAATCATTTGCTATTATTTAAAAGCACGCATTTGGGTACTTTTGATCTGCAAGTGCCATGACTTGTTACGGCCCTAGAGCCTTTGCTTTTGATCTTATAAAATCCCTGATGATTTTTGTTTATCCAAAACTGCTCCTGTTATAAGCAAAGATTCACACACTTCTAATTTGTAATTGTTTATGGGGTTATGTTCTATTTCGTAGGTAAACTGTTTTTTGTTGTTATCTATTTTAGATTATTGAGAAAATGTTATATGGTGGCCTTGGTAATGTTGTAAATAAACCATTAACTGAATATTAATGCCTTTGTTTGGTATTCTTCTTCCATGTGCCCTTGTCTGTGACTAGTCAAGTCAAGACATATTTATTTTTTAGAAGAGCATTTCAAGACTTGTGGTATGCATGCATGTTTTTTATTCCTCCACTGGAGTCTTGGTGCTTTGAACTTATAACTAAAACTTCTAGCCTTCTTGATGATCAGATGGGATTTGACTTAGGAAATGGAAGACTTTCCATTGTTTTATCTACCAGTTGCAAAATATCTTGCATATTAAAAGCAGCAATTTTCATTTTTGTTGGTTTGCTTTATGGACACCCTTTGTTTAAGAGTTGAGAGAGCCATATGTTATCAGTTTGGTTTAACAGTCAAACATTATTGATTGTGAATGTTGAGCCCCAATCTTTAAGACATAATAGACTATCATAAGTTGGACTACATCAAACACACACTTCTCTACTTTACTTTTCTCTTTATTGCTAAGTGTGAACTCTTGAGTTGTGCCCATGTTTTCTTCTTCAAATTCCTGCCTAGAATTAATATGTGATTCATCCTAGAAATGCCTGCTTGCCAGCTTGATGGTAGAAGGAAGATGAAAATGAATATAGTCTTCTCCAGTTAGTGAGAAAATGAAAGATTGGAGGAGTTCTATCTGGCCATGAAAGACAGAACCTATTCTCCCTGATGGATCTATTTGTATACAAATATAATATTAATGTTTATGTGGTTGACTGTATTCACTGACAGAAATGCTTAATGTTCTGAAACATTTTTGTCATGGAGATTCCTGCTGCTTTGCCATAACTCCTCCTTGAATATAGTAACATTGTGAGAAAACACAGTGTATATATCTAGTAATATCCCTCCTTTGAGATTATAACATGTACAGTAGAATAGATTGCTGAGTCCTCAAAACTGCATTAGAGGTCTGGGATAATCTCTGGCACAGGCTAGGGACATGCGAGAGAAGAACAGAAGCACCCGTGGAATAATGGAAATGGGCAAAGATACTTTTGGAATTCAGCCGATGGGCTCCCACTTATGGAAACAGACCTTTGTCCCATTGGAAGTGATAAATCACAGGTTGGCTCTGCAACTCCCATCCAAGGGCTGCAACAGCGTACCGATTTCCCTGCCAATTTGAGAATTTTTTTTGGAATAGAATTAGTTTTATTTGGCCTGCAGCAATATCAAATGGACAAAACAAAAGCAGCATTTGGGGGAAATAACAACCATTTTTTTTTTTTTTTGCAAACTACTGGTACAGAGCAAGTTGCCAGCAACACTTGTCTAGACATGATATTTTCTAACATCCAAGATTGTTGTATGCATAATGTATAGTTCCATTTAAGCAATGCAAGGACAGGTAATGAATTTCCAAGCGTCTGCTGCTTGCTCCAGGGTATAGAATTGGATGGCAAAGGGCTGTCTAGGAAGGAGCATATGTTTCAGGTTCATAGATGATAAATAAGCCTGTCGACACACTTAGTAAAGTTTCTAAATCTGTGTTCTTATGTTTGGTTCCTTGTGCAATACCCTGGCTTTGATATTGCCATAAACTATTCTGTGTCTGGACTGTAGGTGCATTTATTGCTATGCTTTGTATTTGATAAATTTCTGTCAGGGCTTCTTATGACAACATGTCTCTCAATTCTTTAAAACATTCCTTGAGCTAAAGAGCTTTGACTTTTCAGCCTCTCTGGCCCCTTTTTCGTGTACCTCCCTGTGGGAGAATGGCAGCCCTAATTTAGGCAAGTACCAGAAGAAGGATCTGCATTGCCTGGGGGACAGGAGGGGAAGCCAGCAGATAACCTTTGGTTCTTTGGTTTGTATTCCCCAGGAAATGCCTCCATTTCCTCAATCAGTCCCTTGTGAGATGGGTGGCTACACAACTATGATAAATAAAATGAACAGGCAATGAGTCAATGCTGGACTTTGCTTGCATCGGATGATATCTCGCTGTGCAAATAGTAGTGAGGGATCTATGGAATGGTGCACCAATTGAAATAACTATGTAGTAGGGTAGATGGGGATATTTCAGAAGTTCTAGTCATAAGAAATATTAGTGGTTGATATACTCTGAATGAGACAAGCAGCAAAAGTTGAGTTAAAGATTTCAGGGGGGGGGGACCTTTGTTTTTTATTTCATGACAACAAGAATCATTGAGGTTGACATCCATGCTGAATGTTTCACACTACCCAGTGTAGACAATTTGGTGAGGTAATGCTTTTTAAAAGTTTTTTTAAAAAATACAGGTAATTCTCAGCTTAAACCTGTAATGGGGCCAACCCATTAGTGTCATACATCATGACAATAGTAATGACTGATCTGATTTGGTGACCTTTTTGTAGCAATCATTAAGTCAACCTAAAGGTGGTGGTGGGGCATTTTTGCTAAACACCAAACTGTAACTAGTTATTTATTTATTTAGCATATGGCATACAATGCCAGGGAAATCTATACATGCTAGACACAATGCAGTCCTGACAGTCTAGATTGTTAGTTTATTCTGTTCTGCCCTTGCACGCTTATCCTTGGTGCACCGCGTGGGGCAAAACCACCTTTACACCAGTTAGCTAACAGCACTCAGACTGCTGGCGCTTCCCAGCTCCTCTGTTGGTTGTACCTCACCTTGTGTCGTGATGCCTCGCATCTAGCCAGGTCCAGCCCTGGCTTCTGCTTTCTGCACACACAAATGCAGCTAGGTTTTTCTGTTTGCAATATTGAGCCACGGTGGAGCAGTGATTAGAGTGCAGTGCTGCAGGCTACTTCTGCTGACTGCCGGCTGACTGCAATTTGGCACTTCAAATGTCACCAGGCTCAAGGTTGACTCAGCCTTCCATCCTTCTGAGGTGGGTAAAATGGGGACCCAAATTGTTGGGGGAAATAGGCTGACACTGTAAAACCACGTAGAGAGGGCTGTAAAGCACTGTAAAGCTGTATATAAGTCTAAGTGCTATTGCTATTGCCTGCTTTTGAACTGCTGGGTGGGCAGAAGCATTTGCAGATAATTTCTGGCTGGCAGTTCCAGCATCCTTAAGCCACTGCGTCCCCTTATTTAACTAGTTGCTCAGCCCACACATTACAAGACAGAACAGTCGTCTCTTCAACATTCCTTTTTTCGTAGCACCTCTCCTTTATGAAGTTTTTCCAAATTATTATTATTTTAAAATAACAGCCCAATCACTTTTTCTTTAGATACTAGAACATAGCAAGTTGAAGCAACTCACTGGGTAGGTTTGGCAGCCTGCATACCATGTACAGTATTAGCCGAAGCAACTGTGGTGTTCTTCACTAGGGTACCTTCCTTGAACATGGAGAACACTGCTGGTTGAAAATAAAGGGCAACTAATGCTTCCTAGATGCGTGTTGTATAACATTAACACTGCAACCACACACAAAGATGTGCACATATGCTAAAACTCAACCCAAATCAATGTAGAATCATGTGTATTTTTAAAAGCATCGTGAAGCTCAGTATCTACAAGATTCAACTTTGAGCCCAAAGGGCACATGTAGACAAAAGGAACATTTTGTTAGCAGTCTGTACAGTTCCACTATTTCAGGAGCATATGCAAAGCACTGCAATGCATGCACTCATACTTTTGTTTCACTTGCCTACCAAAACAAACATATATATGTAATGCGTCCTTTCACCCACGCAAATTGTTCAGTTCCCCATAGCAATTTTGTTTTAAAAAGCAATAAATTACCCAGTGGATTGAGAGGGTTTCTTCTGGGAACCATGGTTTTCTGCCTGCTTAACTCCTCCTTTCTTCTGAACATGTTTCATATGCCATCTGGCTTAAACCAATGGTAGCCAAGACATGGCTACTCCCTGGTACTATACTGGAAAAAAGTACATTTTGTTCATAACAGCAACCCAACCATAAAATGAAAATCCTATTGTAATGCCTGGAATGATTGGAACACACAGAATACTCTGGTTGAAATTGCCAAGTTTTGTTACATGTTCTTGGAAACTCAAAGCAGCCATTTCAAGCCTAAAAATCAAACCAGCAAAATGATGAAAATGACAGCAGAATTAATGTTTTCAAATATCTGCGTGCTTTCTGCTTAGGGATGGGTTAGAGCAGTGATGACCAACCTTTTTGGCACTGAGTGCCCAAAATGGAACGTGCGTGCGAAAACGCCAAAAACCCAAAGACCAGCTGGCCGGTGTGCATGCATGCGCTGGTCAGCTGGTCTTCGTGTTTCCCACGAGGGCATGCGCACTGGCCAGCTGGTCTTTGAATTTCCGGAAACCAGAAGAGCAGCTGACGACAGCGCATGTGTCCACAGAGAGGCCTCTGCGTGCCACCTCTGGCACACATGCCATAGGTTCGCCATCACGGGGTTAGAGAATAAGAAATAGACACAGTGGATCTTTTCCATCACATTTAATCCCCCCCCCCCAAGAAATTGGTTTTTAGATAGATTTTGCCAGTGTTACATGGTACCTCCAAAATTGATTGATATGCAGTAAACTAAAATGGAATAATTCAAATAAAATTGATTCCAAGACATGCTCTTGCATGTGTCCTGGGGCATTCAGATGATTTTAGGTAGCTCCTGGTAATGGCCCAGGACACATGCAAGAACATGTCCTTGGAATTATTAAATTTAATTAATTACCAGAAGCTACCTAAAAGCATATAAATGCAGATCTGATTCTTGACTGGGGCAGCTGACCATCCACCATTGTTTATGACATTCCCTTCGGTGGTTGGCAAACCTCACAATTTTGGAAGAATGGTTTCCCCTTGCTGCTTGCTGGATCTATTTTCTTGTTCCTGTTTCCTAAGGGTAGTTGCAAAGCCAAAGAATAAAAAAGGAGTGGGGTGGGATTTCCTTGGGAGCAATGCTGGGCTGGCCATTTTTCTGCTGTGTAAGCAGGCCTCCCATAACAATTAACCTGGCATGGCCTTTCCTGGCCTTCCTTGGTGTAGTGGATGAAAAAGCAAAATGGAGGCTGATACAGTATATCAGAATACAGAGGGGAGTTGGATCTGTTTAGGCAAATTTTCTATGAAAAACTGTTGTCTTGCTTCTTGGGTTACTGAATTTGCATCCCACCTTGTACTGTGCTGTGACTCTTGAGGCAATTCATAATCATAAAATCCAATGCGGTACATTAAGTTATTAGGGAGAAACCCCAACAGATGCTCAGGTAACTAATCAAATGCTGGCAGATAAAAGGCCTTTTAAAAAAAACACCTTGCATGCTGTCACAAGCATAGTGAACAAGAAGGATCTTGCATTGTGCCTAAAGAATAGCGGTATTAATGTCAAATATAAGAGTTGAAGGGAATGGCTTTCTGATGGTCATGCCAGGGAAAGGCATTTTGTAAATAAGGGACATGTGGCAGAAATCTTAAAAGACTGGGAAACAAGCAGCGAAACAGCCATTGACTTGAAATGAGGCTCCGGGCTTAAATGTTGGAATTGAGAGAGAGAGAGAGAATAAGAGAATAGATAAAAGTACTCCTTGACTCCAGGTCCTTCTTGACTTACAGCCACAATTAAGACCATACTTTTGGTTGTTAAGCAGAGTGGTTGTCATACCCAATTTTACGACCTTTTTGCCACGCTTGCTAAGTGAATCGCTGCAGTTGTTAAGTGGTCATTAAGCAAACCCAACTCCCCCCCCCCTTGACTTTGTTTCTCGGAAGCTGGCTGGGAAGGTTGCAAATGGTGTTCATAGGATCCCAGAATGCTGCAACTGTGCTAAACACATGAGAGTTGCCAAGAGCCCAAGTTTTAATCATGTGACTGTGAGGATGCTGCAATGGTTATAAGTGTGAGGACCAGTTGTAAATCGCTTTTTTCAGTCACTGCAGCTTTGAATGTTCACTCTGGATTGTGGATTACCTGTATATGTCGAACTCCTTCCTTTTATTTTTATTTATTACATGATTTATATGGCCGTTCATCTCACAACAGTGATTTATTATTTTATTATTTTATTAATTTGATTTGTATGCCGCCCTTCTCCGCAGACTCAGGGCGGCTTACAATGCGCTAAGCAATAGCCTTCATACTTTTGTATATTTATA
>JANHFK010003588.1:44683-54728 GCA_036250565.1 Sibynophis collaris | reverse complement strand
AAACAATGACATCAACTATCCCAGATCCCTGGGAAGGACTCAATAGATGGGGGGCAGGGGGGTGGGAATGCCAAATCCAGTCAGAATATCTGGCTGATTGAGCAGCCAACCGTAATAATAATGTTGGGGAGTAAAGGGGTATTTGTAATTGGAAGATCCTGGAAAATACTCACTGGGCTTTACAATTTCTATAGGGAAGTTGTGGTTGAGACCTTGCTCGAAGATGGCTTTCTCATTCCAACTGCTGACACTGTGCAAATCTTAAATATTCCTCAAGGTTGGTATATCAAGTTGGTTTTTTTCTTTGGTCGAACAAGCAAAGTTCTCCAACCATTGGCTGTTCAAAATCTGTGCAGATTACCTGCACTGGATCCTGACAATCGATTTAGTTGTCTGTACAGTATGGCCATTCCATTCAAACACTCAAAGCGATTACTGGGACTGGTTTGTTAAGATAAAAACCAAAGCTATGGAACTTCAAATTGGTAGGATTTCCAGGGCTAAAAAGAGATTTTGACTGATTTTCTAAAGGTATGGGTTTTAATTATAATTTAATCCTCTGAATCTACCAAACACTCTTTACTATATGCCAGATCAACAGGACTAGTGGGGCACATAGGATAGTGGGGCACATTCAGAAAAGTTTCTCCTGCAGGTTTTAACTTTCAGGTATTTTGGAAGAGAGAATGTTGGTCCCTTGGGTAACATCTCAAATAATAGAAAGAAATAATGATCTACATCAGGGGTGTCAAAACTCAAGGCCCATGGGTCATCCTGGAAATATTAAGAGGCCATCCCAGTGTGCATGCAAGCGCACAGGCCTAATTCTCCATTGCCACGTGCAGAGCAACTAAAGTAGTCTGTGGGACTACTGTAAAAAAAAAACAGTTCAGACCTTCCAACTTCTCAAAAAAAAATAAAGATCTTGCAAGGTTGGAAGATTTAAACTATTTTTTTTTACTGTAGTCCCACACAATACTTCAGTTGCTCTGCATGTGGTAGCGGCTAAAGGAGCTGGAAAGGTTAGAGAAGGGATGTGGCTGCCCTGGGTGGCAGGGTTGAGGGTTTGGCCTGGCTGAAGGGACCTCGGGTAATCCAGGGTGGGGCAGCTCTACACCCCTTGCCTTGCTTCGTCGTCCACCCTCCCTGCCTCGTTTCGTTCTGTCACTTCTCCTTGCTCGCCGCCATAACCTAGCAGGAGGCTGAGCAACGCACTGGTGCGATGGCCACAAAGCAAGGCGGGTGGTGCAGAGCTGCCTGCCAGCTAGGCAGTTGCGACGCTTCAGTGCCTAGCTGGGCACTCTGGTAAGCCAATGCAGGATGTGAGGGGGGGCAGCTCCGTACCCCACCTGTCTTGCTTCGTACTCCACACACTCACACCACAGGTGGTTTGTGCCACCTGTGCCGCTGCCAGCAGCTTGCGTGCCCTAGCTGAAGATCGCTCTCTCTCCCATACATATATACACATACACACAGAGGTTGCATTGGATTGCTCTTGCTTACTCGCACTCTCTGTCTCGCCCAATTTGCATGCCAGTGTGCTCTGGGACAACAAGGTCTCATTAAGTAGTTAAGTGGGAAGTAGCTTGGGGGCGGGGAGGAGCAGGAGACCGGCAAAGTTTTCACGCAGAGAATGAAAGTTTCTGGGTCCCCGACTCTCTGCAAAACAGGATGGGTGCCTGAATCTGCACGATATAGCACCCAGGACAAAAAGCATTTCCAAGCCAAATCTCCTCTCCTTTCTCAGAGGCAAAGAAACTGAGAAACAAAGAGAGGAGACAGATATTTGCAAGGTAAGTGAGACCTTGTGGCAGGAAGGGAGGGAGAAACATGAGGTATATTAGTGGATCGGGGAGGCCTTGAGGGCCTGTTCTATTACTAAGCCCCCCATGGCCTTCCCAACCCTGAGATACCTCGTGCACATAGATATTCTTGAATTGTAAGCTCTTAGGAAAGTATCCCCTCCTTGTGTGTTGCAAACAGCTATTTCTATTGGGAAAAACAGGACAAAGCAAGTGGGGAAAAATATTTTACTTTGCTATATTTCCAGTCAGCATTAGATCATGGCAGAGTCCCTACAGGAGAGCCCTTTTAAGGATTATGTATTAATAAAAAAGCAACTAACTTACCTCTGTTCTTAAATGCTATAGCTGTTGTACATAAAAAACAGAGGAGCTCTGATCAGTTAACAGAGCCATCAGTCTTATAAGTAGACACAAACTACTAGCAAAAGTGGCATTTGATCACAAGGCGAGGAATGTTTACCTTTTGCATTTGAGCATCCAAGAAGGGACAGGAAAGACAGAAAAAGAAAACGAGAGCAAGGAAGGAAAAAGAAGGAAAGAGGAGAAGGAAGAAAGAATGAAGAGGGAAGGAAAAAGAATGGAAGGAAGGAAGGGAGATTATAATGAGAGAGAGTGGGGGTCTGAGGTAAACCCTGCCTTAGCACTTGGCCACCAGCAGCCTTGCTGTCTTTTGTCCCCTCCTCCTGATGTCTCCTGGTGTGTCCCATCCTATCACTGAGGATGCTTTGGTTACAAAGCTGGGTTTCCTTGTAAGGGGATGGAGTGGGCCTTCCTGTGGCCCACACACTTTGACCTCCCACGCACACCATGAGCAACCTGGCCAAGGAGAGCGAGCACAGCAGCAGTGGGAGTCCCCCGAAGTCAACCACAATCCTGATGCGTCCCTCAATGAAATTAGTGACACTCCTGATCTACATAGTGAAAAATGAGTTCATACTAGTGAAGAACTAAAAAATTCATGGAAAGAGTAACTTTTTCTTCACTGAGATTGGTTGATGATCTATGCCCTCTGATCCCCAGTCATCCTGAATTTTATTTATTTATTTATTTATTTATTTAGTTATTTAGTTATTTAGTTATTTAGTTATTTATTTATTTGATTTATATTGCTGCCTATTTGCCCATGTCATCATTTTTACAGTTGCAACTCTTTTAAATTCTTTTGCCTTCCAAGAAAATGTTTGCCCAAGGGCCTCATCTGTTTTATTTTTGTTGTCCTTTTTTAAATATAGTTATGGGGTTTGTCCTTACACTTCTTTCTCTCTTTAAAACTGAGAATATTTATTATGGTTTTATTTCCTTGGCCTCCAAGGAATTAATATCAAAAATTAATTTTCTAACCTTTAAGGGCATTGAGGATTGGGTATTGTTGTTCATATATAATATTCAGTTTTTATTTTTCTTCCCTACCCCTCTTTTGCCTTGTTTGGAGTACAGAAACTCACAAGTGGGATTTTAAGATCCCTCGAGTATTTCTTCGTTTTTGGCAGCCTCTGCTGAGAGGTTTGCACTCCAAACATTTCACTCAGACTCTGCTGGAGAAATTGTTTGATGATTTGAAGGCCCACCCAAGGATCGTGTCACTTCGGTCTCAGTACCTCATCAACTGGATCACAAAAATTCTGAAGGCTAACTTGCGAGTTAGTAAGTATTGGGAGGTGTTCAGACAAGATTTAAGTTTTTCACTTCGCATTCTCTTTATCAGTGTCAGGGCTGATAGAAAAAGAAAAATTATTAGCAGAAAAACAGGTTGTGTGATGCTCTAGTGAAGGCATTTGTGTTCTGCCAAAATATATCCTCATTTATAAAATGCATGAAAATACGAAAACTTAAAGTAAGGTGTAATTTAGCAAAGATGTAAGTTACTATTCTCTGCAGTGATCCTTACAGGACAAGAATCAAGCAAAAGGAGCATTAAACACCAGTACATTTTGTGAATATCTTTGTGGTATTTTTAACACATTTGTGAAGTAGGCTGTGTTCTGAAAGTTTGTCGTGAAAAGGCAAAAAAAGTCGACAACAGCTTTCCAGATTCTGCTGTGATCAGCAACCAAGTCTGTCCTTTGGCTGCAGATTAAACATGTTGAGAGAGTAAAGAAATGGGTGAGTCTAATGGCCAGCAATGTGCTTTCCAGTGTATCATTATCATTGTTTGGGTTCCAGATAACTTTGCAGAACACAAAAGCCATCAGTGGAGCACTGTTTTTCTGCCAATGATCTTTCCAAATTAATTGCTGTGCTTTTAAAAATAAAACTGGTATTAATGCCCCAATTAATGTATTTAATATAAATATAATATATATAATATTAATATTAATAATGTAATGTAATTAATAACAATTGTATTAGTTAAAGCATTCCAGCTCAGCAGCTTCCTGATTGCTGCTTTAGCAATATTATACAGGTAGCCCTCAATTTACAACAGTTCACTTAGTGACTGTTTTGAAGTTACAACAGCACCGAAAAAAGTGATTGACAATTTTTCACACTTACAACCTTTGCAATATCCCCATGATCATGTGATCAAAATTCAGACGCTCTGCAACCGATTCATATTTATGACCGTTGCTGTGTGCCACGGTCACATGATCCTCTTTTGCGAGCAAAGTCCATGGAGAAGCCAGATTCACTTAACAACCGTGTTACTATAGCAATAGCAATTGCACTTACTTATATACCACTTCATAGTGCTTTTACAGCCCTCTCTAAGCGGTTTACAGAGTCATCATATTGCCCCCAACAATCTGGGTCTCATTTTACCCACCTCGGAAGGATGGAAGGCTGAGTCAACCTTGAGCCAGTGAGATTCGATCTGCTGAACTGCAGCTAACAGTCAGCTGAAGTAGCCTGCAGTGCTGTACGCTAACCACTGCACCACCTCGGCTCTTTACTAACCTAACAACTGCAGTGATTCACTTCACAATTGTAGCAAGAAAGGTTGTAAAATGGGCAAAACTCATTTAACAAATGTCTTGTTTAGCAACATAAATTTTTGGCTCAGTTCTGGTCGTACATTGAGGACTACCTGTATACACCAAAAGAGAGCAGGCTGAACACTGAACATGCTTTGGAAAGCATCCACTATTGTTCAGTTTAAGCTGCCAATCCATAAAATTGTAACTCTTTGTACATTTGGACATTCACAGCACTAGACTGAAGTGTTGAAGTCTACTTGGTAGTTCAGTATGTTGCCCGCACTTACCCAATGTAGTTGCATTGTGTGCACCCTAAGTAAGAGCCATGATTAACTGAACAAATTCTTACTGAAACACAATAGTGAATTTCTATGGAGATTCTCAGGCAACCAGGTCATGGTTATCCCAAAGGTGCTTTTTCAAAAGGCAACTGGATTTTGTTTTTCCTTGAAGACATTTCGCTTCTCATTCAAGAAGCTTCTTCAGTTCTGAAGTGCACAGTATGAATGCAAGACTGGACATGGAACCAGTGCATCAGCTTTGGTCAATGGACATGCTTCTGTCTCCTTCCCATGTTCCCATTTAATAGACGGAACTGGGGTTCAAACGTGGGAAGTGACCCTATGCAGCACACCAATGCAACTGATGTTTGTGACATCTGAACTTTAACCCATATCTTTTTCACCTCTAATCTTTTCTTGAGTTTGGTAGTGAGAGCCTTCCTTTGTTTTTTCTTTTCTTTCCATGATTCTGGATTAAGAAAAGAAGTTAAAGTCTTCCAAAGCCAAGAAGAAACAAAGCTGCTTGAGATTGTTCCATCACCATATTTCATTACAATGGCTGAAGCTTCTCAGAGATTGCCTAGATACACCTTGCTGGGCCAGTCCTCACCTCTTGCATTTGTAAGTACATCAGTGGAGTGGATCTGGGGCCACAAAGTGGCCTTCATGGTTCTGGGGCAGAGGAGAGTGGCAGGAAGGCAAGTTTTGGATCTCCTTATTTTGGCTTTCATTGTTTCCAAATTAAAATCTGGAAGGTCTTAGAAAGGGACTCGTTTCCGAGAGTCCATCAGCAGAGTTTCACTCAATCAGTACTTCACATTTTTTTTTCCAATCAATGAGCCAATAAGAAAGGTTCAGAAAGTGCCATCAGTCAATGCAAAGATCCCCTCACTCTGCTTTCCTCTTCAAGAACGCAAGAGTGTATGTTTTCCAGCAAAGAAGAGAGTGATTATACATGCATGTAGGCCTTCTCCAGTCTCCAGCATTTTTAAAGGCCCCTATTTGCCATTGGAACTGTTTTGCTTATCCATACCATAATAACAATTCTTAGGATATATTCATTTTGCAAGAATGTTCTTGAATACAGGTAGTCGATTTACAACCATTAATTTAATGACCAAAGTTACAACAGCGCTGAAAATGGTCACATGATCAAAATTCAGCTGCTTGGCAACTGACTCAAATTTATGATGGTTGCAGTGTCCTGAGGTCATGTGATCATCTTTTGTGACCTTCTGACAAGCAAAGTCAATTAGTAAGACAGTCATTTAACAATCATTGTACTAACCTAACAACTTCAGTGATTCACTTAAGAATTGTAGCAAGAAATGTCGTAAAATGAGGCAAAACTCACTTAACATCTGTCTTGTTTAGTAACAGAAATTTTGGGCCCAATGGTGGTTGTACGTTGAGGACTACCTGTATAGATTTCTGACTGGTAAAGAGTCAGGAGGCACAGATGATCAGTGCAAGAAGCCTCCTTTAAGATAGTAATCATTGAGTTTCTTTTTCTTTGTGAACTGCATATGTGAGATCACATTTTATGAATTTTAGCACAGGTAGTCCTCGACTTACAACAGTTCATTAAGTGACTGTTCAAAGCTACAACAGCGCTGAAAAAAGTGACTTATGACCATTTTTCATACTTTACAACCATTGCAGCATCCCCATGGTCACATAATCAAAATTCAGGCCGCTTGGCAACTGATTCATATTTATAATGGTTGCAGGGTCCTGGGGTCACATGATCCCTTTGGCCACTTTCTGACAACCAAAGTCAATGTGGAAGCCAGATTCAGTTAACAACCGTGTTACTAACTTAACACATGAAATTATTCACTTAACAACTGTGGCAAGAAAGATGGTAAAATGGAGCAAAACTCAATGAACAACTGTTTCACTTAGCACCATAAATTGTGGTTGTAACTTAAGGACTACCTATACAAATCTGGATTTGCTTGCCAGGATTCTGTTGAGTATGGAGCCTCCATTGCCGGCTGAGGCTCAAGAGAAACTCCTCTACCTGATCTCTATTTACACCCAAGAAGATGGCGCCTTCCCCAGTTCTGGCTCCACACTGGACATTAGCAAGCAGCCCATTTACACCGTGGAGAGCTTGCTGAAGCTTAATGCTGCTGCTGCCGCCCACAAATTCTTGAAGAGAGCAGGGCGGACAGAGGTGTTGCCAGGAATGGTTAAAGAGAAAGGGTTGGCTGAGGAGGAGGAGGAGGAAGAAGAACAGATGGACACTCAGTCACCATCACAGCAAGAACATCTTTTCCTGGAAGACCCAGCAGTTTTGGCCAAAAAAAGAAAAGCTCTTCAGGGGGGAGTCTGGCAAGTTGGCTCAGGTAAAACCTGGATTGTAATCAGTTGGAAGTTTGCATGTTTGGCATGTTAAGGGCAAAAAATGGGCCTGAGAGCTGCATAGTTTACCTCTGAATGTCTTGTATAAATAAGCCTGTGGTTGGAAGGTGCAGAACTGGAGGAAAGGAACATAGAGTGTAGATAAACTATGCCCCATAATTACCTTTGCTTAATGGGATACCCCTTTTAATAGCACCTGTCTGTAGCCGAGAGCAAGCATATGTAGTTCACAGGCTCCATCTGGCCCTGGAAGGCTAGATAGATAAGGCCTCACAAGATATAAAAATATAAAAAAGATTGTTATGTATATGTATTAACTATAGTATATATTTTATATGTGGCCCAAGTCAATTTCTCTTTACTCAGTGTGGCCCAGACAAACCAAAAGGCATGCTTGGTCTAGAGCAGGGGTGGAGAATGATGGCCTTTTCTGAGATCAGGTATTCTAGGAGTTGAACTTCGCAAATCATAAAGGGGCCATCGTTCCCCCAACTCTGGTCTAGAGGAAGAAGCTATATGTCTTTTAAGCTTGATCCCTGGTATTTCCATGTGGCATGTGGAACCTGCCTAAAATCTTGGAGAGCTACTGCTCAGAAAAAACAAAACAAAGGTGGGAGCTTCTGAACATTGCTAAACCATAAATCTCTATTATTAATTGAACTAAACAAAGTAACTGGTGTGAAGTTAGATGGGAGCAGGGTCTGTCCAATACATTCTTAGGAGGTAAAGCAACTTATGTAAGTTCTTTCTTTTACCTCCTTTTTCTTTCCTTCCCTTTTTCTTCCTTCCTTCCTTTTTCTTTTCTTTTTTCTTCCTTCTCCCTTTCTTTTCTTTTCCTTAACAAAGGATGAGACCCTTCCAATCCTCTAAGATAGCTGCTATTGGACAAAGGGAGCTTGGGGGTGTGCAACTGATAACTTCCTATTGCTATGATATCTCTCATTTTACTTGTAGGACCTCCTGTCTCCAACTATCTGCTTTTTCTGTAATATGCAGCAGAGTTGGCATGCTTTGGATTCCTCTCTCAAATAAGTCACCTAGTAGAACCCAGGGGTGTAGCTTCCCTGCTGAGGACCTGTTATATGGAACATCATGTTCGGATGGCTGTGACTCTTTCTGTCTTTCCTCACTGGGCCACACCATGGATTAGATTGAAAAGGTTTGGTTCCAAGATGGGACCGTTTCTGAAAAAGCAGAAGACCAAGGTGCTTTCAGGCAGCCTTCCCCAATTTCCAGTGGTATCAGAGCATTCTGGGGGTTGGAAGTTCACAGGTTTAAAAGTTGCCAAGATTGGACACTCCTGCTGTAGATTGTTCCCTTTTGGCTCAGTGCAATGTTTGAACTCTGTTCCTGTGACTTCCTGGGTGAGCTCTATCTATAATTGGTTGTGCTTGATCTTGCTATGAACAAACAAATAAATAAATAAATAAATATCCATTTTCCCCTCCACAGATGAACTGAAATGGAGAAATTTTCCTCTGGGAAAACTACCCAGCCAAACGGATGATCCCGATACCCTGCTGGTGGATAACTATACCATGATGTCGGCTCTTGACCAACTGGAGAATGGAGACAGGAAAAATTCCCCCAACAACATGTGAGTATTTTCTTAAAGATTGGGAAAATTTCTATTGTTGGAGAAGAGTTAATTTTACCTCTTGGAAAAAGGAAGAGGGAGTCTAGTTCAGTCTTGGCTGAATAATAACAATTAATGAGGAAGGCTTTGTGGTTGTGGGCCTCTCTTGCCTGCTCCTCTCAATTTGAGATGTCTCTTAAGGCGGGTGTTGGCAACTCACAGCTCCGGAGTCGCATGCGGTTCTTTGGGCCCTCTCCCTGTCCCATCACTGGCTGACCTCACCTTCCCCTCTTCTCCCAGTCATTTCTAGCCTGGCCTGAGAAGGTAAGGGTGATAGCAGGGGATGGGGAAGCGGCCAAGGCTGATTCTCTGGCGCCTCACTCTTGCTGGAGCTTCTTCCAGCCATGTTGGTGCTGGGCATTCCTCAGTCTCTTGGGAAGACGCACAACCTGCTCTCCACCCTGAGACACTGGGCCGACCCAGCTGTGACTGCTGCCGGCTTTGCTAACACGAAGGCTGGCAAGGTGGGAATGGGATCCGGGAAATGAGGACGACGGAAAGGGGGATGGGCCCACAGCGCCCAACCATGGCTTTAAGAAGCTCAGGGCAGTGGGAAAAGGGGTGGGGCCCACTGAACCTCGCCCGCCCTGGGGGTCAGGCTCGGAGAAAGCCCGAGGCCCTTGCCAAAGATGCTCACCCATCAGCCAGTCTCTCTCTCACTACTCCTTTTCTTCTTTTTGGAAATCCAGGCTGGCTGAGGAATGAGCGCAAGCCACAGCGGACTCCCCCTCCTCCTCCTCTCGTGCGCACCCTTCTGGCCCCACCACAGCTGACCGGAGGCGGGGTGCGAGAGGAGGGGGGAGGAGGAGGAGGGAAGTCTCCGTTGCGGCTTGCGCTCATTCCTCAGCCAGCCTGGATTTCCAAAAAGAAGAAAGAAAAGTTCTCTAAAGAGAGCTCACTAGCTTTTTGAGAGAGAGAGAGAAGAGGCACAGAGACAAGGAGCGAGAGAGATACACACACACACACATATAGATAGATAGATAGATAGATAGATAGATAGATAGATAGATAGATAGATAGATAGATAGATAGATAGATAGA
>JANHFK010003588.1:28249-40144 GCA_036250565.1 Sibynophis collaris | reverse complement strand
ATGAAAAAGGTAAACTACTGTAAATACTTACAAAGGGACTAACAGTAGTTAGAAGCTATACAAGCAGAAAAGGATTACTAAATATTTACATAATCACTGAAGCTCGCATTTCAAAATTATTTCACCTATCCCAATTCTCGGTAGCTAAGCAAATAGTATTATGTATTGATTTAACAGTATATTACAGAAAATTCAAATGCAAATATAGGATGCAAATGCAAATATAGGATGGGGTTTTCTGGTTTTTCAAGATAGACAGATATTGTAGCCTTCTGATACACAAATAAATAAATAAATACTCTGCTCAAAAAGAGCATTTAAAAGCAAAATGTATTTACAATATAGGCAATTGTGATTTTTTATATATACTATCCCTTCTATATAAGAAGAAATTCAGCATTGAGAGATGAAGGCAGTGAAATGTCAGTTTGGAACTGGTATTGAAAAAATCCAGACAGAAAGAAGTAAATTGATTTAACAAATGTTACAACAGTTTCAGAGAAAAATAATTAGCAAAAAAATTCCAGACACTATTTTAAAATTGCCATTCTTTCCTTGCTTTTACAGATTAGATTTTGAAATCATTTTTTACAAAAATGTTTTTCTTTGAGGAAAAAAGGTGCTACAAGTGTACAAGTTCCTCTCCATAGCATTACTTCCCAAGAAAGCACACAAGAGACTTGTAACATTTTTAATATATTGCTAACAATATATAATATATAATATATAGATAGCTTTTACTGACAGTAAAATATTTTCATCCTTAATTTTTTTTAAAAAGCCATGCAGTAGCTTTTGCTCAGCATTCGGTTTGCTGAAAGATTCTGCTAGAATTTTCTACAAGATTACCTTACGATAAGGATAAAATGGAAAAGACCTGTTTTATACATATAGAAACTGGATTCCAAGCAAACAAATGTGAGCACACAAAATTTCAACACTGAACTGAAAAGCCATACTTCTATAATGATCCTGTTAAAAACAAAAGCAGGATGTATAGCACTTTTACTGTCAATAGCCATATATAAATATAACGTAAGCCTTATTAATATGAGTATTTTACAAAAAAAATTCTCTGCAAGAATGTATTAATAAATAGACAATATATAATTTATGCAGCATAATGCTCTTAAATGCACACACATTAGCAGTGTGCATTATGGTAATAAAATGGAATTCAAAATTTGCCTGTTATTTTTTTTTCCTATAAACTGCTAAGTGCCCATTTTAAATAAAAAGATTTATAATCCTCCATGAGCTACTCCCCTTTGACACACAGTGTCACAAACATAGTGATGAAAGTACAATATTGAGCTAATCTAGAGATGGCTTTTATACATTTTTTTATACAATCAAGAAAAGATACAATTTGTATCAACAAACAAAAAGTCGTTTCTGGTTATTTGAGGTGTTGCTCTCAGCTACTTTTAAAAGTGAAGAAATCTCAAAAAAGTGGGATTTTGTCCTCATTGATAAAGGGGTCTAGATAACTCAAGGGTTATATTCAGAATATTCAGGGCACAGATCTGCATTTTTCTTTAGTGCTTCTTAAAGCACTGGATAAAACTGGGGATGCTGGGGTCTGCAATGCAGTAAGCTCAGCATGGTGCACCATCCAAACTCAATCCAATCAGCAGCCACAACAGAAAAAGCCACCAGTGTGTCAGCAGCAGTTTGAAAAAAGCTGTACCTTGACAAATGCAGGGGTCATGTCAGATGATCCACCACCATTTTCCTACAGGGAAATAAAGCTTGTCTTTAAAATCAGAAGACAGCTTTGTGGAAGAGCAAACATGCTACAGGCAGGTGACATCAACGTCTTTTGTGGTTGGAAAGTTGTTAGATGAATTACTGTCACTCTTCTCTCTCAAGCAGTGTTTCTCAGACTTAGCAATTTTAAGATGAGTGGATTTCAACTCCCAGAATTCATATTGGCTGGGGAATTCTCGGAGCTAAAGTCCACACTTCTTAAAAGTTGCTCAGGTTGAAAAACACTATTCTGGAGAGATGCTACCCCTAGGTAGCCTTCTTTAATATGTTCAGCAGAATTTCTAACCCTAACCCTAATCTAAACAAGTTCTTTCTTGTTAGTATCAATGCACAATTATGCTTGTTGTGGGCACTGAGACAGAATCACCACCGTGCCAGTTAGTGACATCATCCCTGTCTAGATCGACCTCAAATATCCTACCTGATTCCAAACATAAATAAATTAAGCAGCCATCACTGGGAATTATTCCAGCAACATGAAACACCCTTTGGACTATTCCTCACAACCCCAATCCCCTGGGTCTGAAAACAAAAATTCAGAAAGCAGCTTGGAAGCCATTCTCAAAACACCAGAAACAACCCTGACGGCAGCCTCGCGTTCCATGTGTTTCCTAGTCAGAAACATTTAGGCAGTGTCACACCTTCTCATGAAAAAACCAAAGGCCAGTAACTCGGCCTTCTCGACTTTCATGAAAAAAAACTACAGTAGAAGTCAACAAGTCCTAGCTCGAGACATATCGAGTTAGTAATGGTTCAAAATGTTCAAAGACATGTTTGGATTTAAAAAGGGTGTCCACTCAGTGCAGCTTTAAAAAAAGAAAATGGAAAAGCTACCACACCTGGATAAATATCTTTTAGGGGAGACATTTAGCTACAAAAGTTGCCCGCTCTTGAGCAAAAATACCCAAACATTTGCTCAGATGATTTGAGCCAGTCGAACAGCTCCAAAGAAGCAAATGCATACCTTTGCATGGATCCAAAAGTGAAAAATTGAAACAAGTTTATCAATTCTGTAACATCCTTTAGAAAACAACTCCATCTTCTATCATCGACATTTACCAGTAATCCTTTTTAAAAATGTGTTTACTCATTTTGTACTTAACTGTACTTGTGCTAAACTGAAATGTGAAATTTGATTTTGGATGCTACAATTATACCGCCTTTGGATTGTAAAGAATTGAATTGTACAATTAATTGTATTTTAAAATCCACGCCTGCCAATTTTAACAAGATTTATGTAGAAATTAGACAGTTAAGGTTTAGCTGAGAATTGTCCTACTTGCTTTCATGTCATCTATTTGACACGGATGGCCTCATCCCAAAGGGCATGACCTAAAGACCCCCAAAATCCAAAGCACTCCATTATCTATGCAATGAGTCTTCTCCCCCCCCCCCCATCTGTCTTTCCATTTTCCTCACTTGGAGAGCAAAGATTCCTCCAGTGTGCACAAATTGAATTTGCCAGAGAACCGAGTGTTGTTCAGATCAGAAGTGCTCACTGTGTACCACTAAGACACAGCAGCTGATGAGGCCTCAGAGAAGCTCTTTGAAAGAGATGGACCAGAACAGGCAACCTTCAGTGTGTGAGGATGTTCAAATGCACACAGCGCATTTTCCTTGGAGCAGCTTGTCAGTTAACACTGCAAACTACAAAACTCATTCATGCAATATAATTGCTAATAAGTTTGAGGGACTTATTTCAAACATAGGACGTTCTGGATTCAAGAAACAGTATATATCCATGCAAAAAGTATGCACTTCCTGTAAAATACACCTTTTTTTAAAAAAAATCCCAACTTTAAAAAAATTACTTAATACTTACTTATAATACAATCTGCTTTTTACAGAATTTTTCAACCACATATTCAATGCAATTGCCAAAACAATCTACAGAGTGGTATACCAGAGCGGGAAACTATTCCCAAAACAGAGAATATCTCTATAGGATCACGGGTACCTCCTGCAGGATGTTGGTTTGGTGCAGTCAGTATTTCTCTCCAGAATTCAAAGGAATACCATGCTAACGCCCTGTTCTCAATCTGGCAACAATCATAGCTGCCAACTGTTGTGCATCAGTCATGTGTGGATTCTTCTCCATCACAGACAAGACAACACCAGCAGGAAAAATATTACAGAGGTTCTTATAGGTCTGGTACTGATGCTCTGGGATAACGCGTGGTTCGTGGGGCTCCCCACAAACCCCAATCCAAGGATTACGCCAGAGTTGCTCCATCTTCTCAGGCATGCTCCTCACCATGACGGGCTCATAACATGGCTGCATGAGGCTGTTGCTCAAGGGATAAGAATGGTAAGAATAGGCATCGGTTGCACATGGTAATGGATCCCAGCTGGCGTGTTGCTCTCGACAGAGGGGAGGCCTCCTCTGCCGAGTAGGGTTACCTTCATAAAGTCTTGAATCAGAAACACTATCCATCCTTGTCATAACCAGTGCACGGCTCGGTTGGGCCGTAGCTGATGATTGGTGAACATTTGGAAGCCCTGGGCAGTCCCCTGGGCAACTGGATCGTGCCCCAACAAGAGGGTGTTGGACGTGTAGTGCTAAATGAGAAGCTGAATGCTTGTGTTGAGTATGTTTGGGCTTTTCAGTGCCATAGCTCTGAACTCTAGTTAAGCTCTCGTGATAGCCGTGAGAAAAAGGCTGAAGTCGGTTTTGCGGTGGAATTCGAGGAACTTTAGCATGATCCTCTGAACCCACATCACCTACACTCAGGTACAGGTCGGTATACGAAGAGTAAGAGTCATTACTTGCATGGCTTAAGCAACTGTCAGGACATGGGCTTGAATTTCTTGAGTAGATACCTTGGTCTAGATCGACTCCATAATAATCTGTGTTATGGATGTTGCTAATGTTCAAACTAGAAAAGTCGTTGAGCATAGAATAATAGCCGTGGTCTTCGTATTTGGGGTATGGGTCCATGTAGTTGATCGAAGCCCCGTGGCTGTTGGTGACCAGAATTGGAGGGTAGTGCATGCTGGCCATGTGTTCTAGGGAGGATTTCTGATGGGTGAACTGAGAAGACCCAGGCACGGGGCTACTCGCTGATCGAGCGTTTAAGGCCCCAACTGCATGGCTTTTAGGAGGTGGAAGCGTTGGGACACTTAGCGCCGTAACAAGAGATGGGACAGAGCTGGCCTCAGGCTTCCGCATCATCGACAGCCGGTCCTCTGGTTCCACCACTACAGACCGGATGCTTGGATCAGACTGGCGTTTCGGAGGATTGCGCTTCACTTCTGAAATGTTCTCCCCCACTTTGCAAAGGGCTGGCCCTGAACCACATTTGGCCAAGGCACCTTCACTCATGGTTTTCACCGCAGATAATTTTGCACTGATGCGAAGCTCATCTGCGACAGATCTCAAGGGCTGGTTTGTCCGTTCAGGGTGGTAATATTTACATTTGTGCCCATACGTGCACTTTTTCCCTGGGGGGAAAAAAGTCCTCTCTGATTAGGCATGTTCTTTGCCAACTATATGTCTTAACTGGATAACCCTAGTGAAATTTTTTGTTCTTACCACAAAAACATAAAATAAGACATTGTATTTTCTTACATCATTATAAAATGTCCACAATCTTCCTTATTAACAGATCCAAATTCTAGGTTTTAATCCGAATGACAATGCTCCATGAAGGCAGGCCCCACAAATAAATATATTCATTTAAATGTTTACTCAAAATGAGATATAGCTAAATTAGAATACAGTTTTGTTGTGATAGTATTATTCTAAGTGATCAAAGAGAATCATTACGATCTATTCCTATCTAAAAACAAAATGAATGAAGGCGAATATACATGTTCCAGGATACAGGATCCAATCTGGGTCGGTCACCAGGGCCAGAAGCTTTGTCTTCCAAACTTTCAGACTTGTGCTGGAGTCCATCTTCAGGGAACTTCTCTCTAGCAGAGTGTGTGCACAAAAACAGCCAGGTAGTGATTGAAGCCTGGAAACAGGTCCCTCATCAGACAACAGGAGTACTGATTTACCACCAGCCTATCAAGTACTTACAAGGCGAGGGTGGGCAGCACAAGGAAACAACAGCCAATGACTTAAAAGCCAGCCATGAACACACCCCAATCTACATCCAAAAAGCCACTAACAACAGACACTATAAATACCACACAACAGAACATACTCTGCTATGGAAAAGTTCCCTGTGCATGGCTCCAGCATGACTCTGAAAGCTCAGAAGACAAAACCTTTGATCCTGGTGACCAAGCCAGATTAGATCCTAAACAAAATGAATTTCTTGGCCGTAGATATAATTGAAACTCCACAGGCAAGAGAGAGCAGAAAACTAAGACTTTAACCTCAAAGGTCATGTTGAATGGATCAGGTGGCATAAACTAGAGAAATAGTATTTCTATGTTGACTCCCAATTTTAAAAATTCAGAGCAAATTCTTGATTAGACAATAAATTTAAATTGTATTTTCTGTAAGGCTATACTACTATTATAATAATAGTATTATAATACTACTATTATAATGCAAGATAATGTAATTATTCAATATGTTGATTGCTTATTTTAATCTTCCCCAACCTGCAATCTTCCAGAGATTCAGGGAACTACAAATTTCCAATTTGAAAAAATGTTGGCTATGCAGTCTGAAAGTATTCCTCAAACCTTTAGAGCAGGGATCTCCAAATCTAGTAACTTAAAAGACTTATGGACTTCAACTCCTAGAATTTCCCAGCCAACAATGAGAGAATGTAAGTTTCTCCAAATCCCTACAGTAACCTACTCACCATAAGGGCACGGTTGCTTTTTGTGTTCTGGTATAACTGGCTTTTTCCTTAAGAAGTTTTCAAGACTAGGGCCATGGCGTCCCAATGGATCATCAGGTGGCATAAACCTGGAAAAATGAAACATAGTCAAATTTAACTGCCTAGCATTAATCTCTCTTTGACAAGCTTCTATTTGTTACTTCTTGTCCTGCCCACAGGTGCTTTGGAGAATGAAAGACATGATAGTTTTCCAAGATTTGAGGAGCTGTGACAGAGGAGTGGGGTCAAACTATTCTCCAAAGCATCTGAGGGCAGGACAAGAAGTAACAGTTGGGAGATTATTAATGAGATCCAGCCTAGAACTCAAGAGAAATTTCCTGTCAGTGAGAACAATTAATCAATGGCTTGCTTCCAGAAATTATGGGTGCATCATTATTGAAGGTTTTTAAGAGATTGATTACAGCCTTTTGTCCACAATTGTATAGGGTCTCCTTATTTAAGCAAAGGGTTGGACTAGAAGACCTCCAAGGTCCCTTCCAACTCTGCTATTCTGCAATCTATACAGCAACCAGCATCTAGTGCAGTGGTGGCGAACCTTTTCGACACCAAGTGCCCAAACTCTGCGTGGCATGCCCAAACTGAAAGATACGTGCATGCATGGACTTGTGTGTGCATGCATGCACAGGCATGTGTGAATGCATGCATATACGGACATGCGTGAACACGTGCATGTGTGGACATGTGCAAATGCGTGCATGCAAGGATATGTACCAATGCGTGCATGCATGGACATGTTTGTTTCGTCATTTGCAGGGAAACAGAAGCTCATGAAAGAAACGCCACAGAGATCTGACCTGGGGTAACGGCACACATGCCAGCAGAGAGGGCTCTGAGTGCCACCTCTGGCACGCATGCCATAGGTTCACCATCATGAATCTAGTGGGTAAGAAGGTCACACAATATTCTTACATTAAAATTGGCCATGACACATATTTTTTTACTGTACTTATATAGTGCATATTGAACACAGAATGATGGTGATTTAAAATATTGTTGCTGAGTCTCAAAGCAGCAATCTTTACTAACAAGCCAAGATCACAACTACTTTTGTAGTTTAACAGTAGCGAATTCAGAAAGCAGCTTCTACCAATCAATCTTTACTTTTCAGGTAAAAGTAAAAGATACCTGAAGAACAACCAAAAAGCTAACAGGACTGGAGCATTTTCTCACTAAAGAGGAAAAAAATGTTATTCTAGCACTTGGAACAAAATCTATGGAGAGAAGAAGAATTGAAGAATATAGGAAAATATTGAGAACAAATACTTATTTAATAGTAATTAACATTCAATTTCCATTATTCACAGACATTAATTCTTGGCCATGCTATTTTCAAGTACAGATAGTCCTCAAATTATAAAGTTCATTTAGTGACCATTTGAAGTTACAATGGCACTGAAAAAAGTGATTTATGACCGTTTTCAAACAACCATTGCAGCATCCCCATGGACACATGATCAAAATTCAGACGCTTGGCAAGTGGTTCTTATTAATGACAGTTGCAGTGTCCCATTTTGTGACCTTCTGACAAGCAAAGTCAATACGGAGGCCAGATTCATCTAATAACCATGTTACTAACTTATCAACTGCAGTGATTTACTTAACAACTATGGCAAAAATGGTCGTAAAATGGGGAAAAACTCACTTAACAACTGCCTTGTTTGGCAACACAAATTTTGGGCTCAATTGTGGTCATAAGCCAAGGACTATCTGTAATGAGAATGTAATGAGAATTGGACCCACACTAAAAGAAGAGGAAACCTCTCTAAGGAAGATTTGTGCACAGCAATGAGGGGAAATAGCGTACTTGTCGTTTACAAAGGAATACATAAGCAGCCGTTCTTCTATGAATTTCTTCCATTCTGGTTTCTCATTCTGAAGGTCCCGGTAATTGTCATTGGACACAATAATACCATCAGAATCATAGGCCAACTTCACTATAAAGCGGTCATCATAGCAGACGACTCGTCTCCCTTGCACTCTCCGTGATGGGGTGAAAACAAGAATTTTTTCCTTCTCCAATCTGTGCAAAATTTCTTGGTCTGCAAAATTGGATTTACATAAGAATGTTAAGATCAAGGTACTTGGATAAAGAGCATTTATTACAGTTTGTCACTGTTGGTAGTTATATAACTATAGGGATTAATGTGACCCATTTGGTCCATTGAGTTTATTTAATTCTTTTAGTTTTTACACTTAGTTACCACACTTGGCTTTAAAAGTAAAATGTAGGCTTGAACTGACTTATATTTAAACTTAGTTAATTCTTTCTATATTATATATGGAATCATGTTACAGTTTCTCACATCAAAAAAAGTACTTTTTGATAAGATAATTTTCTCTGGGGCCACACCCAAAGTTTGGGGAGCTCGTGTAGCAGACCAGTGGCTTACTTTCTATAGAATCAAACCTACATTTAAGGATCCCAAAAGAATTTTACAGAATTTACATATATTTATATACTTAACATTTCCAGTTCATATCACAGTCATCATTTCCCCATGCTATTAAGTTTTTGTCATAATTTATAGGATAATTTTAAAGAAGATATTAAGGGTGATAAAATAGTATCTTATCTACTATGAATTTCTCATGAAACCAACTACTCTAGAATAATTTAAACCTATAATTAGGTTTCCTCTGGCCTTTACCCAGCAAGTATTTGTCTACATTTCTTTTCAAATATTTAAGGAGCTTTGAAAAGGTAGAGAGTAAAATAAGAACATGGAAAAGTATGAACAAAGTTGTTACTTAAGGCAGAGTAAATAATCTGTCATTCACGTATTGCTCCAACTTCTGAGGAGCTCACTGAGAGCATGCCAGTGAAATTCAGTGCAAATCAACTACTTTGAAGAATATGATTATTGCCAAGTTCTTATATTCATCCATTCTAAAATAAGTGTTTATATTTCCAGTAGAATAAAGGAGCTTGATTTTTCCTTTAAATCATTCTGACAAAAAACCCCAACTGTTTTCCCTAATATCGCCTGGAGTCATTTAGGGCTGATCATCTTCTCCTTCTCCTTCATCATCGTCATCCTCATCATAAATAACGTAAAAAAAAGGTTACTCACTCGTGCTTTAGGTAGGCACAAACTTAGATAGGTGCAAACTTCTATAGTTCAACCCTGAGCTAAAAATATTCTCTTCTATTGCTACAAACCTGTTTGCAAACAGGGATAGATGCACAACTAAAATACTGCTTGTGCCTAACATATTACAGTAGTTCTGCTTAAAAGGTTTTCCCTGTCCAACCGTTTCCACCTCTAGGGGGTGCTGCTAATCTCAGCTTCTTAGTCAAGGGAACCAGCATTGTCCAAACACCATTCATGGTCATGTGGCCAGCATGACTATATGCCAAGGCACATGGAATGCTGTTACCTTCCCACCTAAGTGATACCTATCAATCTACTCGCATTTACTTTACTTTACTTTATTTCACATTTATATACCGCACCTTCTCCCTTGCGGGACTCAGGGCGGTTTACAGTCAGATTTAAAAACATAGAATACAAAATCTAAAAACAGTTTAAAAACATATATATTATAGGTGACTGTCCCCAATAAAACCCTTATTTAAATACTAAAACTCAAAACCTAATTCTATTAAAAACCCTTATTAAAAACCCAAGCGAGGAGATTATGAGAAGATTATACGAGGCCGGCCGCTTTAAATAAATGAGTCTTCACGGCCCGGCGGAACACTAAGGGACAAAGTATTTGTCAATTACTTCCAAATATCGGTGGACCCTATTGACTATAACTAGGGATCCTAAAGGAGATTACTCCACAACATTTGGACAACGGATCATACCTATTAACAGTAAAAAATATAAACTAGATAAAATTTCATAGCTACTCTGTATATATGCTATTTACGCTCATACCTATATATGAGTCCCGGAAGGGAGAAGGGCGGTATAGAAATTTAATAAATGTTAATGTTAATATGTATAAATGGCTATATAAAAGTTAGACTTAGACCCGAATTGACATCAACAAGACCCGCAATCAGGGCAAAGTGGAGGAATTTGCACAAGCACTCAAGGAAACTTTCCCAGGGCCGGCTGAAGCAAATGCAACTGAACAATGGGAATATTTCAAGAATGCTGTTTATAACACCGCTCTGTCAGTATATGGTAAGGAGACCAGAAAGACAGCAGGTTGGTTTGAAGCCCATTCGGAGAAGCTGATGCCAGCCACTGAGGAAAAAAGGAGATCTCTAATTGCATATAAAGCCTGTTTCAGTGAGCGCAACTTACAGGTTCTGTGAGCAGCTCGTAGCAAAGTCCAACAGATCACTAGGAGATGTGCTAATGATTATTGGCTGCAGCTTTGCTTGCGGATCCAGATAGCAGCTGACACAGGTAACATCAAGGGAATGTATGATGGCATCAAGCAGGCCTTAGGTCCAACACAGAAGAAATCTGCCCCTCTGAAGTCTGCTACAGGTGAGGTTATCCAGGATCGAGCACAGCAGATGGCACGCTGGGTGCAGCACTACTCTGAGTTATATTCCAGAGAAAATGTGGTAACTGAAGAAGCATTAAATAACATCGAGTGCCTCCCTGTCTTAGAAGAGCTTTACAGTGAACCAACCTTAGAAGAACTAAATGTGGCCCTGGATTCCCTTGCCTCTGGCAAGGCACCCAGGAAAGATAACATCCCTGCCGAAATTCTGAAGTGCTGCAAAGAAAACATCCCCACTGAACTGCTTGAAATCTTCTGTATTTGCAGGAGGGAAGGAGGAGTACCACAAGACATGAAGAATACAAACATCGTCACACTGTATAAGAACAAAGGCGACGGGTGATTGTAACAACTACCGTAGCATCTCTCTTTTTAGTGTTGTAGGGAAGCTGATTGCCCATGTCGTACTGAAGAGGCTCCAGGTGCTTGCAGACAGAGTATCCAGAATCACAGTGTGGATTTCAAGCCAACAGGTCCACTACTGACATGGTATTCTCCCATAGGCAGTTGCAGGAGAAATGCAGGGAACAAAGACAGCCACTTTTCGTAGCCTTCATAGATCTTACGAAGGCTTTTGACTTGGTTAGTAGGGATGGCCTTTTTAAAATTCTCTCCAAGATTGGATGTCCACCTCAGCTCCTCAACATCATCAGGTCCTTCCACGAGGAAATGAAGGGCACTGTAGTCTTTGATGGCTTAACATCAGATTCCTTTGACATTCGAAGTGGAGTGAAGCAGGGCTGTGTCCTGGCACCAACTTTATTCGGGATCTTTTTTGCTGTCATGCTCAAGCACGCTTTTGGAGCTGCAACAGAGGGTATTTACCTCCGGACTAGATCAGACGGAAAACTCTTTA
>JANHFK010003587.1:3310-26846 GCA_036250565.1 Sibynophis collaris | reverse complement strand
CCCCAGCACTGAACAAATATCTCGCTTAACAACAGAAATTTTGGGCTCAATTGTTGGTCCTAAGTCGAGGACTCCCTGTATAGTGAGACTGCAATTTTATCCTCGCTCCATGTTTTGTCTTTCCTGCTATTAAGGGAAATATGCATTGGAGGCTGGGTTGGGTGCCTTTAGTTTCATTTAAAAGTAATTATTGTTATCTTGTATGATTAAAGATCCAATGTAGCTATAATGAGAAAACATTGAATATATTAAATATCAGCAGGGACATCAAATGCAATTATAATATCCTTCTGTTTTTATATATTAAATAATAAATCTTTTAGAGGAAAAAAAAGTGATTCATTTCTCCTATCAGGCACTGTGTCAATCTTATTCCTTCGAAGGCTCTGATTGGTGAGGTCAAGGGCAATAGCCCCTCCTCCCGTTTGCCTCCGTGAGGAAATCGCTGCCACGTCGAGGTTCCTTACAACTTCGCCGCCGTCCAATCCCAGGCAAGGCATGACGCGTTCTGTCAGGCTCGCTAGGAGCATCTCTTCGGCTCCGACCATAAAAGAAAAGCGGGGCGGGGGAGGAGGGAGGAACCGCCACCAATGAGGACAGAGGACACAACCGACGCGTTCGCGCGCTCTCCGCGCTCCCCAACCGACGGCTCCCTAAGCCCCACGTGACCGTCCTCGTCGCCCCCGTGCGGGGCATTTCCAGGCGCGCGTGCGCGCTAGGACGCTGCGGCCGCCGACATTCGGCGGCGGAGGGTGACGTTGCTCTCTTAGGTCGCGGGAGGCCGAGGCGGCGCTTCTCCCCGCCGAAGCGAGGCGCCAATCGCCGGTCCTTTTTTTTTTTTTTCCTGCCTGTCGACGGAGCGGAAGGGCGGCGCAACCGCCGAGGGCCTCCGAAATTGGTACCGAGGCGATGTGTTGGCAGTGACGTGAGCGCCTGCTCGGTGTCCGCTGGAGCCATGGCTGCACCGAACTGGTTGGAGGCCGTGGCCCAGCAGGCCGAGGAGGTGTCGGCCCGGCTAAGGGACGTGTTGTCGACCGGGGTGGGTTTGCTGCGTTCCGAGCTGGGCCTGCCGTTGCCTGCCGGTCTGGAGCCGCAGCATCTGCCCACCTGGCTCGTCCTGCTCTCCACGTCACTTCTGGCGCTGCTGCTGCTGCTGGGGCTCCTGTGGGCCGCGGCCTGCGCCCGTGGAGGGGATGCGCGCAGAAAGCCTTCCAGGAGGGCGGCCGAGGTGGGCGAGGAGGACGACGACGACGAGGAGGACGAGGAAGAGGAGGAAGAAGAAGATGAGGAGACGGTGGCGACCCCGGGCTTGACGGGAGGCGGCGTCTCGAACAAGGGGGCTCCTGGGACTGCCACGATGCTGCTGCTGAAGGGGGAAGAGCAGAAGAAGCGCAATAAAAAGAAGGCAGCGGAGAAAACCGGCCGGGTGGGTGCCAGGGCGACGGGTATCAAAAGTGGCTGGGAAGGAAATGTGGGTATTCACAAGGGCCTGGGTTCCATGCACTTTATTCTGGCTGAGATTTGGGGGCTTTTCTACATGCCTCTTGGCTTTGAAAAGTTGTTGGTACGTGCCTTCACGTGTACCCTGTCATGCCTCCCCACCCCCATTATTCTGCAATTAAAGTCAGAAAATGGGTTCCCCAGAACAATGTAATTGCGTAGTTAGATTTTTTTTTTTCATATCACTGCGATAATCTGCAATCTTCTAAGAGCCTTTTGACGTTGCAGTGCTCATGTGATTGCTCTCGTGAGGGGTGGCTTACTACAACATTACTAGTTTTCTATAGTTTGGTTTTTCTTTATAAGTAATGTCATATAATCGTTAGCTATTTGGTCAGGGTTTTTTTAATAAGAGGCAATAAATAAACAGCGTACATCTATTAGAATACTGAGGCATGTGTCACAAAATTTGAGGATCCATATCTGAGTTTCGTAACTTTGCTGCACAGAAAATCTGTGAAGCAATAACCCTTGGCTGGACTACAAGGTCAGACTTTAACATTTGGTCATGTGGTGTCGATAAGTGTTTCTTAATCGACTAATACTAATTTTAGATACAGAATCCAGTGGGTTTGATTCAGTGAAACTTTTTTCAGACTAAATATTAATTGCTTGATCAAGAGAAATATTTAATGAATAAATTATTTGTAATAGCTATAATAGAAATATGCTGGTCACACACATTTAAGCATTTTTTGTTGTCCTGTTTCCTATAAAATAGTGCTTAATATTTAAATTTTGTTTGGAATTATGTGCAAAAACAAATTATACATGGCCACGTTATCAGGTGCACTGGGATATTTGAAAGGTTATTTATAGGCTTAGAATTATATGCAAAGCACAGTAAATTTAGATCTCCAAAGTTAATGTCAAAAGTTTATAATACTGCAGATTCTGGTACATATCTTGCTTGTTTATTAATTTCAGTGTATTAAAGCAGTGTAGTATGGATTTGAAATAAACTATTTTGTGGGCATGATATGGAATTGGAAAATCCATTAAGAGACATGTTCAGAATTGTATGCTCTTGGTTACATTTGGATAAGCTCAACTATTTTAATAGTCAAATATAGTGAAGTAATTTCTGAATCAGTGCTTGGCAACTTGAGTGTCTTCAGTTATTTTAGACATTGACTTTCATAATTATTTGAGATTGATAATACAGGTAGTAATTTTTCATTGAAATCCAAACTTATCTGAGAAACATCAGCTTGTTTACACTTGGTTTAAGCCAATGAATGGAATTATTTTTTTAAAGAATTAGATTGCTTGATCTGGAGTTCATCATGCTCTGAAAGAAATCCCAGTTAGCGTGTCTCTGAATCCACCTTTGCATTTTAATATTCCAGGGGAATCTGCCAACCTTTTACAATTGCTTTTTCTTTTGGAAACCTACTTTTTGGTAGGGCTTTGCAAAGCATTTGAAAGAGGTGTTTACAATATCCATTTGTGCAAATGAAACATTTCCCTTGCTAAAGGAGATGTGTCTTTTGCAAAAAAAAAAAAGATTTTAAAAGTACTGTAGTTTGTTCACATCAATTGTGTTGCAAATCACTTCTTTCAAAAACCTTGCCAGTTGGCAGTTTCATATATTTTGATATATTCCTTTTATGTCCTTCAGAAACTGGGCACAATTCAAGTTGCTATTGTTGATTTTATAGCCCCAAATTGCTAGGATAAAAGGAGCGGTGTCATTTAATTAGCAGTTCTTCTGGGTCTTAGTCATTGATTCAGTAGATGCCAGCATGCATTGCTTCAGTTGTGCAAGCAGTATTCCTATTACAAATCTGCTTGTTATGTACAGAGGCGGAAGAAGTGGATCCTTTAGGCCAAGGAGATAACCATCTCCATGAAGAAACTGCATCCTGATGCAGGGTAGTAATCATGGGAATAGGCTTTCCTTGTGCCCCACACAGAAAAAAGAAATGGATGCAGAATGGGTCCCAAAAATGTGGGAAACACCATAGAAATTTGAATATAAAAGATATGAGGAATGGCAGAAGAGTGAAAACTGTTGAGTGCTTTTCCCAGTCTCTTTGAATGGCAAAGGAAACTGCAGTGATTGTACTGTATATTCTTTCTCCCTTTATGTTTACAGTGGAATTTTTTGCATGCAATTGCTATTCTGCTCTGTTCATTCAGGTTATAACTCTGCAACACAGAACTGATCATATTTAACTAGCAGTGATATTAGCATAATGCAATGCTCTGAATTTGAAGGAAAAGGGTACTTTAGAGTACTTAGACCACCTACTGGCAACTCCTTAAACATACCTTGTCCTGGGGTTATATAAAGCTACAGAGGACTTTATTCCAGGAAAGAACATGGCTGCTTTAAAGGAGTTGCTGAGAGGTCTAATGTGAGTACCTAAATGCATCTTTACCCAATCAAATCCAGAACGCAAGTGGAGTGCCTCGTCTTCACCAGCAGAGAGCTTGCCTGCATGTGGAGATGTTCCTCCTTGGAGTATGTGAAGCAATATTCCTTCTGAGAGAGTGTATTGAGCAATAGAGTCAGAGAAATTACATTCATATGTGGACAAGGAAGGAGAGAGATTTGTGATAGAAATTATTCTGTCAAAAGTATTACTATTTTATGAGTTTTCTGCCCAGCAACATTAAGTTGCAGCGTTTAGATCTGGATCTGGACCTGTGCTCCAGATTTGATCACATCAGTATACATTTTGAAAACCATAGTTAGAGCATAGTTGTATTTAATCTGAAAATTTGGCTTTAAAGCAATGTATTTTAATTTTTTTTCAGTGGCGATAGTTGCATAATATAAGGAATTTGTTGGACCCCGTATTAGGTTTTATACTATTCTATGTCACAATTAATATGTGATTAAAATAAATCATAAAATAAAGGCATGGTCTGTAGTGTAACTACTCTTCATAAGTTTTTCTTAGATCCGGGTGAGCATTCAATTTACCTGTCATGTCATACTTTCTGTTCTCAATAAGATTTCCAATGTATGATATATCTCCAGCAAAACTGAATTGCTACATTTAGATTACTTGCATACATTTCTGGCTCTCTTCAAAACTTGCATTGAACAAAAAACTACCTTAGCCACTGCACTTGCACTGCAATCTTTTTCAGTTGCATGTATCGGCAGCATAGCTAATTGTCATGCCAATTATTTTCTAAGCCAGGAGAAAAAAAATGTTTTCTTCTTACTTATCTTTCTCAATCTATTGGAATCCTATGCCTTGATTGACTTTTTGGGCATGAAATTGGAAGATTCCAGATTATGCTGGGTATTTTAAGAACTGCCCACTTAATCCATATGAAATAGAAAATCATGGACAGATTTTTCAGAAATTAGTTTCTTGCTTTTCTACCAAATAACATTGCAGTGGAAAATGTAATATATATGGTACAAATCAACCCTGATAATTGTATATATTTTTAGAAATGTCATTTAAACACTGCTTATAAGTGTGCCCAAAAAGCTTAAATAGTGGAATTGAACATGAATATTCAATTTTTTAAAAGATCAGTTTAAACTACAACAGCCCAACAATTTGAATCAAAGACTGGGTGGGATTCTATTAAAACACATTATGTTTTACAGCCCTGAAAGGATATGTAAATGAACAAGCAAATAATGTAAATGTAATAATGTGAAACTTATTTAGAAGTGTAATTTTCTATCAGGGAAATTTTAAATAAAGGAATGAAAGTTCCATCTATTCCTTTCAACTTTCAACTTTCAACTGCAACCCTTTGTTACAGGGTTTTGCTTCTATTGTAGTATCATTCTTGTGAAACGAAATGCAATGGTACTCCAAATGATACTTTTGTGGCCTTGGTCTATACTTAACTGAAAGCAGGCTTTAAATTAACTGTTTTAACTTCAATTAACTCATAATTAAGTGGTACTGTTTGCATCTATTTTAGTTTTGTCTGACGAGGTTAGAGTTTTAAGTTAACTTCATTGTTAGATGTTAAGAGTATAAGGGAGTGGAGAAAGGGGTGTCAGTTAGATCATAGACCTTTCCCATGGTTGCCCTGACATTGTAAAACTTGCTTCTCCCAAAGATAAGGCTATTTCTAATGACTGACATTCTGGAAAGTCCTGAAGAAACCTTTTTAAACAGACATTAGATTGAGTTGATGGTGACTGGATAACCATTTGTAATTAGATTGTGCTAGTTTAAAGAGAATGAATTTTTATTTATGGATTATTTCATGATTTTATTATCAAATGCACAGAATCAAAGAGGCAGTATGAAAAATGTGTGAATACATATTAATAATATATTAGTTATAATCCTGTTGTCCAGCATCTTAGTCAATGGATTTCTTTGAGGGCCGGATCAGCATTGTAGTTCTCCTCTGCGGGCTGGCTGTGGAGGGGGAGATGGGATGGACACCTCCAGCAGCACCTTGCTGGCCAAAATGGGGCAGATGGGGGTCCTGTGTTCCATTTTGGTTGGCAGTGCTGTAGGAGACTGTCCAGGCCGAAAACAGGGTGTGGGGGGCTGTGCCCTTTTTGGGCTGCCAGAGGCACCGTGGGCCAGTCCTTTGCTATTTCCTGGCTGACTTTGCGGGTCAGAGTTAAGCATTCCACGGGCCAGATGCAGCCTGCGGGCCTTGAGTTTGACACCCCTGATCTAAGCAGTTAAAAGTCACTATATCCTTGGGATATTTCATTTAAATTGATAAAATACTGATATTTATGTTGTACAGTAATTAAGTATTTAATATAGACAAGTTTGCTTCCGTTGCATAAAATTTATCATTTATATATATTCAGCTTAATGGTCAACCAGCTCATGATGTGTCTGAAGAAATAATACAGACAACACGAAAAGAGAATCTGAAGCAGACATTGGATATGGAAAAGAAAACTGAAAAGGTTGGTTATTGGTTAGTGACTGATAAAAAAATATTATTTTTAATCTTTTAATTCAAGACCAGTATTAAACTGGCCTTTGCTGGAGTTAGATCAGCCACAGTTTACTTTAATTACAAATAATAAGTTTCCTCCAAGAATGGATTTTGTATGTCATGATTTGTGTCTTGTGTCAGAGTGGGCCAACTCTAAGACTAGAGAAACAGTCTTTTCTATCTTAAAAAGTGCATACAGAGTCCTCAATTTACAACAATTCGTTCAGCAACTGAAATTATGACAGCGCTGAACAAAGGGAATCACAACCCGTGCCTTGAGTTATGGTTGTTGAAACACCCTGCATTCTTGTGTTAAAAATGTGGATGCTGGCAGCCCCCCTGCATTTTGATCGACCGCAGGGGCATTGCAACTCCCTCCACCTGCCCATCTCCACCTGCCATCTATGCCTTTAAACATTCGGGAAACTCAGAGGATGCAGTGTTAAGTAGCCTCCCCCATAAAGGGCGAAATCCCCAAGGGCGCCCTTTCTCCAAAGAGTGCCTACCCATTGACCACTCATTACACGCCTCCCAGGACCATGGGAACACACTAGGATAGGGAACACAGGTGCAGTTTTCCTTATGGTCCATAGCTCCCTTTATTCATCCTCTCCTCAGTAAAGTTGAAAATAGGAAGAGGAGTTATTTCTGAGCTCTCCGCCAGCTTCCCACAAGCAACGTCTTGATTTTCTTGACACAAATTTGTGCCATATTACAAGCCTTTTCAGAAATAAGGCCCAATGAGATGAAAGAGGCTTAAGTGTATCTAAAATTGTGTCTTTAAGATACTTTGTCATATAAGTGTGCATCTTCTATAAATAATATGAATCAAGGTACTGTTGGTTTTGTGTTCGTAAGTTTTTGAAAAATTTAAAAAATATAGAAAGCTTATATAACTTCATCATGTTTCCGGGGTCATTCCTGTTGCTGAATTTAGACATTTTGATAGCATTAATTTATTCTGAGAGAAAATATTTTCCTTCTACTTTAGTCAAAGAAAAATAGGAAAAAAACAAAAGGAGACACTAAAACAGCTCAGGATCAGTCACGTGGTGATGGAAAGGAAGCCGATGAAGGTACTGAAAAACACGTTCTTTACATTTCCCTATGACTACAAGATGTCTCACAGCATCCAGTGCAAATTTTGGGAGGAAATTGCAGTGGGAGGAATTGGATTACAAACATTACCTGAGCTTTTTGCAGCTGAAAGGAACCTCTATGTCCACAGAAAGCAACTTCTAGATGCAAGCCATAATTAAAGAATTCATAGTTCATATTCGAATCTTAAAAGATGTAATGTTTCAGATGTTTAATAGACTGATATTCTTCATATTAACAGCTCAATCTTTACATTGAATTTTGGAAGTCTGCCTATTAATAAAAGAACCATGTTTGAATATTAAAATTTGTCCGATATATAGAAAGCAGAATTAAACTTGCATTATTGCATATGACATCTTAAGAAGAAACATTTTGGAATGTTTTAGAAGGACATCAATTTAGCTTTTAGCATGAGCAGTCTTCTTTAAACATTATAAAAACTTCCATCTACAGAGTTCAGGGCAGCCAGAGCTACATTTGCAATAAAGATATTTAAGAGTGAGAACTGGAACCTATATCTATATTTTAGTATGTTGTAAGCCATGTGAGCTTACAAAGGTTTGTTAGTATCCAAATTTAATATAATAATATGAAGACAGTTACTGGAGATGCACTTTTGATCATATGTTGGATTATAATTTCATTTAATAATTCCTGATAAATTCCTGATGCACATTTTGAAAAGTACGTTACTGACTGTAACTAATGCTTTCTTATGACTGTTTCAGGCGCATGGGAAACAAAAATCAGCAACAGAGAAAAACGGCAACAACGTAAACGTGACAAGGTACTCACTGATACTGGGTCAGAATCAAATTTACCATCCTTGGAAATCCCAGTAACAGTATCTTCTGAACAGATAGTATCTGCAATACCATTTTCCGTTGGTCCTAGAAAAAATAAAGGTAAATCATTATTTTTCTTGTACTTTGTAATTTCTCATCTTTAAGGATAGGGCAGTAAGAAAAAGAAAGTACTATAATATAAAGAATACTTCATAAATAAAGCTCTTCTTTGCTTATAATTAAATATGTTCTAAAATCCCTATTATTGATTAAAACATAAAGTATAAATATCTACAGTATAAATAATATGTTTCTATTATTTTGATGTGTAGTCTTCCTTTGTACCTTTCTCTTTTGTTAATTTTGGAACTGTTTAGTTGATGCAAGAAAATTAATCCTTATACAACTCTAAACATCCCAGATTTTGTGTAATTTCCATCTAAAATATGTGGTTTAAAAATAATAAATTAAATCACATTGTTATGATCTGAAAATAAATTAATTCTTTATAACTGCTGCAATTTTCTGTAAGACAAGACCATGAGCTTCTTATAAGACATACTCAGACCTTTTGGAGATTTAGTTGAAGGTAACATGAAGTTTACACACACACACACACACACACAGTCTAGATTGTATTTATGGATTGTTCTCACTTTTTGAAATACCCTGATGATTTAAACATGGTGGAATATATTCAATTTTTTGTTGTTACTTGAATAGATTGTTTCATTTATTTGCCTATTTATATGCATTTCTTTCCTTATATATTACCTAATCCATTCTGGATTGTGACCTATGGTTTATGGTCCAACATTATGAGCATATCAATCTAGCCATTATGTAGTAAATACACATGTTAGCAAGATGATAATTTGTATTGTTTATGTCAAATAAATCAATTTAGGCAAGAATAGTAAATAAGAGAAAAGAATTATATTTTCATAGTAGTATTGTTTATTACATTTGAAAAGGAAATATAAATAAGCTCAGCTCATTAAAAATACATTATTTTGAATTATATATTATCTTTAAGTTTTTAGAATACGGAATAAATCTCTAGCTGTGATATTTATGACACAACAACACAATTCCTGTACAAATAAAATTTATCTTCTCTATAACTGAGGTTTGTTCCATAAGAAAAAAATACTAATACTATATTATCAGGAAAATATTAATTCATATTTTGACTTATTTATAGATTTAATTTCTATGGCCACCATCTCAAACAAGTGGCAAGTGTCAGTTGCTGACTGTTTGGTCAAAAGATAAATAACAGAATAAAATAACTAGTTCTGGACAAATGATATATATGTCAATGACGGAAATCTTATCTCCAGTATTTCGCAGTATAGCATTTCTTATAAATATGATTTCTGATTTACTCTTAAGCAGCAAAATCCATTTTTAATAAAATAAAATTGTGTTCCAAAAATTGATGGCTAGATACTTTTTGTAATAAAATATAAAAGCTTTGATTCCTTGGGTTTAGGCTTTGTGCTGCCTATTCATCTGCAGTAAACAACAGACTGAAGATATTTGATAAATAAATTATCTCCTTTGTTTTTAAATAAGGTGATCCAGTTTTGAATGTTCAAATTAGCAATTCTAAATCTGGAAAAGGTGATGCGGCACTCCAGCAAGGTATGTAATTTTTTATTATTATCATTATTTGTTCATTTATTTATTTCACAATGTGATTCTTTTAAGTTCTAAGATCACTTGAATTTTGGGCATTGGTTTATAACCAGAGTAAAAAATCAGATATATTGTGATAGTGCAAGATAATTCATGCTGTATATTAATAAACAATCTCTAATCTCTATCCTTTTACCCAATTAAATGATTAATGTTTAATTCCAATATCTAACATCAGGGCTATACTTAATTTACACTGCATATTTTCACTTTCTGTATATTGTAGCTTAGTTGTCTCCTGATAATTATGAATATGAATGTGCATATAATTCAAACAAAACTGAGATTTACAAGAGCTTCAAGTTTAAATGAATATGAAGTTCACAGATTGATCTTTTATATCTTTATTCAGAAATAAATCTGACATAAGTAATTCTGTGATAATTGTTTTGAAATGTGCATAATAAAAAACAGTACAAATCTAAGGGTGGTCAAATTTAATTGTTCTCTGGATACTATTTGAGAACTACTCAAACTACTACACCAACATGGATACTATTTGAGAACTACTACACCAACATAGTAACTATAGCTATAACTAAATCAAAGGCTGCACCTCAGTGATGGCTTTGGATAACAATATGCCAAAAAACTGAAAAATTCTAAATGGAAATCAGCAACAATTTTTCCTTCTTAATAGAAACCCCAAAATCACATTAGCTATGCTTTTATATTTGTCTGAACTACAAAAGTATTTAAATTGACATTTGGTAATTCAAGTGTAACAATTGTGTTCTCAACTTCGATCATCATGAGATAGTGAACAGCCAACCATTATTAGAAGAAAATTGTGAGTCAAAAGGAATATTGAAATATGAAGCCAGAAACGAGCTGGTTTTTAAAAACATAGTAGCAATGATATAATACTGGAAAATGTTCAGATTATAATTGCAGTAACATATGTTTGTTTTACTACCATGTTTACCAGCAAACAAAGTTAACTATCTGTTTCCTGTTTAAAATTTCTTTCAGGAATGAGTGAAGGTCCCACAGTAAACGGAGGCAACTGGAATGAAAAACCTGTTAAGATTTCTCCTCAGATTGGTGCAAGTGAGGAGAAATGGACTGCAGGGTCCTCTGCAGGTAGCAAGAGGAAAACTGAGACATCAGCCTGGGGAAAAGATGCTGGAGATAATGGAAATGGGAAGGATTGGGGAGTATCCCTGGTTGGCAGAACCTGGGGCGAACGTACTTTATTCCCTGGTATAGGTAAGATTAAGTGCTTGTTTCTCCTGGCTGACTTGGCTTTGGTTCTGTGAAAGGACTAAAATTAAAATTTAGAAACATGGGAATATTTCGTTAATTTCCTGATCCTGGAATTTCTTTTTATTCCTTACTTTTCAAAGCACAATAACCTCAGTCTAGAAGGAGGGCAGATTGTCAGTTAAAGCAGAATATCTACTAAATTATAGTGGTATTTTACACATGCATAATATATAGATATTATATTTCTTTAAAATGGGAATGAGATTTTATGCAAGTGCAGAATTATACCGATTTACTTTGATTTGTGGGAATCTCCTTTAGGAATGTATTCTTAATTGTCAGTGTGGGAAAATATATGATATGAGCACACACACATACTATTTTTGTTGTTGTTAACAGCTTGGTCTGGAGTCGATGGAAGAATTAATACTCCTGAACAAAGTTCTGCTTCATTTACTCCCTTGGGATTAAATCCTACAGTCTCTGGTATGGTATGCTTTTAACAGGCATCTTACAAATGAACTTCACATGTGTACTAATTATGGCATGGCATGTTCTATTCTGGTAAAATCCTAAATTTCAAGTATTATTGCCTCACTAAATTCAATTCAATACATTTTCAATATTTGGAAAAGGGAAGGATGTGCTTGGTCTTTTTATGAAAATAGTGCCTAGGTCAGTGAAGCTGAATCATTAGTGTCAATGACAACAAAGAAATAAGTCTGATGCATATATCCCATATAACGGTAGTCCTTAGGTTATTATGGTAATCAGGACTGGAATTTTTGTTGCTAAACAATGCAGTTGTAAAGCGTGATGTCACATGACCACATCACTTAATGACAGCAGTCCCAATATCCCTGTTGCCATTGTCAGCCGAATCTCACTGTTTCTCAGTATGACCCATTCCGGCCCCAAGCCTCAGTACATTAAGAGGCTGCCTCCTCTTCAGCTCCACCTCACCTATCTCCCCCCCCCCCCTATCTCTGCCCTTTTGGCCACCTTACATTCTGCACTTCTTTTGGCCACCTTGTCGCCCTGCACTTCACTGACTGTGCTAGGCTTCACCACCCTGCACTCTGTTTGCCCTGCCACCCTGACTGCCCTTTGCCACGGTTTGGAGAATGGCAAGTGCAGCCTTCTTGCGAAGTTTCAGAAAGCCTCAGAAATCTTCCAAAGCAGCACAATAACAGCTGCTTCACATAAAGCTAGGCTGAGCAAACCTGATCAACAGTGGGAGAAAGATACAGGTCATTTGGGAGTGGCAAAGTCAATAAGTGCAGGATGCAAGGGTAGCAAGATGGCAGAGAAAAGATTAGGGCAGTTTGGGCTTTAATCTGTAGGTCTACAGTGGATGGCTGTGGTGTGGGGCTTGAGGTGATACTCTGAGGCTGAAGTAGAAGCATAGTGGTGATCAGCTGAGATTGCTGAAGGCCCCAAGCCTTTACCTCAGCCCAAGTGCCACTATGCAGGGCAGCCAAAGAGCAAGTAGGAGATAGACATGGGAGGAAGGTTGAAGTGCTGATTTTAAATCCAGATGGACTGCCAAGTACCAAACTCTGATCACATGCTTATAGGGTGTTGCAGTAGCTAATTTCAAGGGCTAGATGTAGCTACAGTTCATTCAGTGCTCTGTAACTTTGAATGGGGAAAGAAGGATTTGAGGACTACCTCTATCTGATAAAAATTAATGTGGAATAATGAGATTACACATTCTCATGGAGTGACTGGGTATGTATTCTGCCCTTTTTAGGATCCAATAGCGAATCTGTTTCTCAACCTAGTACTACAGATTTTCAGTGGGATTTAAATCGTAACCAGGCACCTGTTGATGACGAGTGGTCTGGATTAAGTATGTTCCTTTTTAGAATCTTCCCTGATTTTGCTTAATTTCCATTTACTTTTTTGCATACATATTCCTATTCACCACCAAACATTTATCCATATGCTTTCAAAATAGTTTTGCAAAAAACAGGCATAGATTCCTTGATCAATAATTAATGCTTGAAATGTTCATACAAGCAAATTTAATCTAAGAGATAAACCAAAAAAATTTTTTAATATAATTTTTTTCTTTATCAATGCAACATCTACATGACTTTTTCTAAATTATTTATTCAGCCATGTTCTACTTTTAAACTTTTAGAAATTTATTTCAATATTATATCAATAAGAAAACATTTGAAAGGAAAAATTCAAAAATAACTTGAACAGTATTAGACTGCGATGTTGCTTCTAAATTTATACTTTTTCTTCTATATTGATTCATCTGAAGTACTGATCAACTATCCTTTATTTTTGTCATTCTATTTTGAATTTAAGAATTTTCTATTTGTATCTGTGTAGAAGGTTGCCTTTAGTATCAGGGCAAGATCAGAGAATTGAGTTGTTTTATCATTGTACTTAATACTTAGCTTTAATGATCAGGTAATACTTTCAAAATTTATTTTGAGAAGGAATATTTCAAATTCCTATTCCCAGGCTTTTGTTATTAAAATATGTGGTATGAAATTATACATGTCTTGCAAAATATTCTTACCTTACTGTCTTGTTCATCCACTTGGAACTTTATTTCTCACAGATGGGCTTTCTTCTGCTGATCCAACTTCTGACTGGAATGCCCCAGCAGAGGAATGGGGGAACTGGGTTGAAGAAGAAAACCCTCCTTCCATTCCACAACTTGAAGAAGCATTATCTGAAACTCAAAAGGTATCAGATTGACAGCTGCTGCAGGAGTTGTTAGTAAGACGTGTACTGTTTGAGTTTGATAGTCATCACTTTGTAAAAAAAATTAGAACACCCAATGATATCCATAGGATTGGCCAGAGGGACAATTGGCCCTATAAGGCATGTCATCAAATAACATGACATGTAAGTAAGTATGTAAGTGTGGGATTTGCATCATGATACTTTCACATGCATGTTGTAATTTATTGTTAAATTATAATTGGAGAAAGGTTGAAACTAAAACTTACATTAATGATATGTTGGATTAGGGTTAGGATACAAATGTGATATTGATGGATCTTTCTGGTTTTGTATTAGGCATCAGATGAAGAGAAAGAAAAGCCTGAAGCAGCTCAACAAAGTACTGCAAGTGGCAAAGCAAAAAAGAAAAAGAAGAAAAAGAAAAAGCAGGGAGAAGATGCTAACTCTCCTGTACAGGCAAGAAACAATAAGAATGAGCCCTGGGTGGATTAAACCTTGACTGGGTTGCTTCTGTGTTTCTTATGGTTCACATTAAGCCATGATATGCTTGCAAAACTTATATGGGTTTTTTCCCCCCCTTTAAATGGATTTTCTACGAACTGAGTTTGCACAGTCATGCTTTGAATAATCGGGATGGGCAACCAGCAGCTCTCAAAACTTGTTCTTAATCTTAATCTGACATTGCTTAACTTTGATTTCTTTCTGTTCTGAGGCAGGAAATATGTGAAAATTATACTGCCATCTTAAGTGAAGTCTAAATTATGAAAGAGCCTTTTGACAAAATAGCAAATACTGATTCTGTCCACTCATTGTCATGCCCTCTGAAGCTCTCTCCCCTCCTTAAAAAGAAAAGTATGTTGCCTGTTTATGGAGTATATCCCATTAGGTCTATTCTGGACAAAACTAGAGCTTTTCTCCTTTGCTTCATATTTACCTGGTTTATCTTTGAAGCTAATTGGAGTGAAAATATATGAATGTGACTATATCATTTGAAAAAGGATTCCGTTTTAACATTGCATCGAAATGTTATATCATTTATAGCTTTTTATTAGGTTCCACATTCATTCATTCATTCAGGTTATTTTAGTAATGCCTCCAAACCTCATTCTTTTTAATTAGGTCATCTTTCTCCCACATCTAGGATTCTGATGATTTGGAGAGACATGCTGGAGAAGAATTTCCAGAAGATACCTCAAAAGTTCAACAAGTGGAGATAACTTTCTCTTTAAAGACCGTCAGCACTAGTGAACAAGCTGAGGTATAAATTAAAAGGGAATGCTAATGTCTGTTTATTTGTAAACCCTTCCTTCTTTAAGCTAAATTGTAAACTTAATGTAAGCCTGCTGCACTAATAGCTTGAAACAGGCACAGTGTTAGATATGCTAAAATTGATGTTTTCAGCATCAATAGATTTTAGTTAGATTCACAAAAACAGTTGTGATAGTGTTCTGACTAAAGACTATGTTACTAAAATGAACCAGTGAGAAGAAATTATTCTCTCCTAGCATTCACCCAGCAATAACATTGTTGTACTATGACAGTTTGCAGGTGAAAGTGGCGGTATTACAGTCACCATAATGCCTGATTTCAGTCTAAAACAGTTTAAACAATCCTTGATTCTATTTTCTTAAATGGGAATTTCCATCTAATAAGATTTAGAAATGGCTCCAATCACAGTATCTGAAAAGCAGATTAGTTCTATAAATATTTCTGGTGAAAATCTTAGAAGGTGTGACTTATACGAGAGAGTTATAACTTGGTGCATAGAGCTGTTCTGGTTTATAAGGGTCTAGTTTGATGCATTTGAGGCTTTTGCTTGTTGACAAGGTCTTGGTGTTCTGTATGATTAATCAAACATTTCAAAAGATATTCTATCCACATATTTTTGGATTGGATATTAGATGATGTCAAAAACTCAGTATTCTGAACTACAATGTCTATTGTAGCCGAAGGAGATGCCCTCATTTGCTGTTTCTACTGAACTGTCTGTACCTGTATCAGAGAGTGACTCTGAAAAGATAATTTCCCAAGTGCCACAGATGCTGCAGGAGGCAGAAGTTATTTCTAATGTTAAGCAAAACAGTGTGCCTCCACCTCAAAGTAAGTGATTGTTTATATCAAATGCATATAAGGCTTATAAAAAGATATTTACATACAGTAGCTATTAAAACTGTATTTAAAATCAAATAGATCTTACTTCAGGTGCAAAGCTAGTGCTCTGTTTACAGATGTCCAATATTTCTTCTTTTAGTATTTTATAGTGTGTTGGCAACCTATGATCAATACCTTCTAAATGGAAATTGTATCCATGTTGTAAAAGTATATTATTAAGTAATACAATATTGAAAAACTCAAGGATGTTTTATAGCCATAAAGATAAATTAATGCTGACTTCTGATAATATGCTTTACTAGCTTAAGTCAGTAGAATGCAACGTATGAATGAGTGTAATAAAATACAGTATAAAACACTTCTTGATTTCTCTTACACTTTTAGCCAAGTCAGATGAGAGCTGGGAATCCCCCAAGCAAATCAAAAAGAAGAAAAAAGCCAGAAGGGAAACGTGAATTTTCTGAAATGGACGTGTGTTGCAGAAACACTTGTCGTGGAGATTATGCTGTTTATGCAATAATTTGTGAACCTGTACAGAATTTTATATAACTTTCAACAGATTTTTTTTTTAAAAACTGCTTTGAACACAACCATCTTTAAGAATAGGAACTGAATGAAAAAGTTGGTGACCTAATTTCACAGGAAATAATGGCATTACTGGAAGACTCATTGAAGAATGTATTTTCAAGATATGGAAAAAGTAATTTTTAAAACCTTGGCTTTAAAACAGTGCCCTGTTTACAACATATTTCTATTTCCTGTCCACTGGAGAAAGAGGATTTGTCTTAAATATCTCTAATCATCTTTAAAACTGATACATGTCACTGAATGGTGGTGTCTATCTTGAATCTGTTTAATGCCTAAATCAAAGAACTCTATTCAAATTTGCCATATATTTCTAATATTTAATAGAATCTGCTAACCATGAAATTAGTTATAATTACAGAGAAGCTGGTATCACTGAAGACCTTATTCTTGAATAACCCCTCAGCCTGAGTAATAGTTGACTTCAGAGTAAGTGTGCACTCAAATTGTGTCAGAATTAATCAATAAAAACATTTTTCAGCAAAAAAAGTGGATTAAATTAAACTTCAAAAACTTCTGTATCAAGAAACTAAAATACTTTATCAGAACTACAACATGGTTCCTAAAGTTGCTTCTAATAGTTTCTTATTTAAATGTTCAGATAATTTTAAGTTGTTGAGTGAGCCTCATTTTTTTTCTTATCTAAAGTAGGAAATTAGTTGGTGCCCTATAACCTTCGTACCCTGTCATTTTGAAAGCCATGATTCATTTCTCTGCCACTATATTGCTTTTCCTTTGTTTCTTTTTTTTTCTTTGATTTTTTTTAATTCTTCAGAGATGTGGTAGAGAATGAAAAGAGTAATGTTGGCTTCAAAACAGATTTAATTGATGTTGAGACCACCTGTATCAGGAAGTGCTTTTTTACTGCCTTAACCTATGTAGAATCTGTATCTAGAGTTCTTAAATGGGGTTAGCATTTTGTTTTTTGTTTTGTATTTTTTTAAAAAAAATCATGCAACAACAGCAATTGTAAAACAAACCATCTTTCCACTTGTAATTATTGATTAAAATGGGAGTTGAATTGCATCATTTTCAAGCACTATAATGACATCACGTTAAACAGGCAGGTATCTATGAATAGTGCATGCTCAGCCATGTACAACTGTATATAGCCTTTATGAAATGTTTGTGTGTGTTTAAAGGACCATAATTAACATAACTTGGTGAACAACTATTAAAGAAAAGCCATGATTATTTGATGTGATTGGCTTAGTTTTTTTTTCATGTGGCAGAAAACTTGTAACAGCTGTAACCAATGGTACTATTAACTCTCCCATAATGTCTAATTGTGTACATTTGAAAATTTTCGTAAAATTAACTTGCAATGCAAGAACAATTAAAGCAACAAACTGGATTTAGTTGTTTTGAAGACAAGCCTTATTAATTGATAGTGTTCCTAATGAATTCTTATGTGCACAGGTATTAACTCCTGTTTCAGGAACATGGCAGATGTTTACATGTTCAGATGTTTGTTTAATTCAGTGACATTTCTACATCAATTTTGTTAAAATAAATTGAGCAAATTGATAGCATTGTGTTATTTATGGGAAGGGAGATCGTGGATAATATTTTATCACAATAAAATGGTATCCCTGAAAATTCTTGGTAGCCAAATAGATTGTACAACAGTAATTTTAAAAGGATATTGAATATGCTAGTTGTGTCTGCTCTTTATTGTGATTTTTAAAATTCTTCATGTGTATCTTAAGTGTGTTACATAATCTATTTCCCAGTTAAGACACTCTTCACTTGACCAGATACCCTTTGGTAAAAGGCTGCATGTTATTCCATTTTAAGAATAGCTTTTGACACTGAAATGTTCAAGCTTTCCATAAATCATGCTATGATTCTTTCAAAATGATATTCATAATAATAGCAAAATTAGCCATTTGGCTAAGGCCAGATCTGTTTTGGGACAGTTCGCTGATATTTTTACAAATACATATCTCTTACTCAGAAGTTCATATTCAACCAATTTTGAATAGTTTATATTGTTCTAGAAGTGGATAGTTGCCCATTAAAAATGGGAGTTTGCAAAATTCATTTGTTCTTAGTCATTTTGGAATCTTTTTTGCAAACAGGACTTTTCAATGCTTATAGCATTGATTTGCCATGAATACTATTCCTGTGCAGAAGTCAGTATGCATGATACCTAATGAAACAAAAACTTATAAGTGATCTATCTCTGCAATCCATTGGAACTGGAAAATGTCATTTTTCTGATTATGTCGATCAATATCCTAAATTGTCTGATCCAGCTTTTAATTTGAAATGTTCAGTTATGTAGATGTTTTCATTTATTCTGATCCCATTAGGATTTAGTGCCTGTAGATGACAGATTTCTCCTCAAATTTTAGAATATGTAATCAATTAAGGTGAAAATGACATTTTTGTCACCTAAGAATGGAATATTCACAAAATGTGAAGATTTTAAGTAATGAAAATGAGCAATGCTATAAAACTATTTCATTCATGTACCAAGCTGCCAAGTTACACAATGACAACAGTTTCCCAGAATAGAATTGTATCAGTGTAGAAGGCAAACAATAAAAATGTGCATGCACTTTTGCATTTTTAACAATAGCCTATATAACCGGGTATACTTGATATCTTTTTATGACATAAACAGAACAAGCCAGCTAAATATAATAAAAGTCCATGAAATGTTTTCCAAGGAGTAATTTTAGTTGGATATACAACTTCACACAAATTATAATATGTGATAGAAGAATCAATGCATATTTAGGCTTTGCAGTACTAATCAGTATACTGGAGTAAAAAATGGGTGAAGTTGGATGAAAACATACTGATTTTTTTAATATTAAAAATTACAATATATATTTACTAAAGAATACGTGAAGATTTCACATCTATACAGAAATGTCTTTAGTTTTGCTCTTTAATGTTTTTTAAAGTTACATCCTTTTCAATTCCTTGCATGAGATCTAAGTTTCAGGTCAGTCTTCCAACTCTTCCAGGTTTAAATCAGACCAAATCTCATGACATCAGTGGCAATAGGCTGCAGGTATGAATTTATACAGAAGTTTATTTTTTCTTCGTGTCCCCGTACAGAATTGATCTTAAATTGGAAAGTCAGAGCCAACATCATCTACAAAGCTAACATCTGCCCCCAACCCTGATGTTAATATGGCATAACAGGTTGGTTTGACATGTTTGTCTTGACTTTATGTCTAAGATTCTGATTTTTTTAAGCAACAGTGACAAAGAAAATGGCAGCTGTCACTGAATTCAATCATCTTGTGTTATATTTGAGGCTAATTCTGTAATATACTTTGCTAAGTACTGTATTGTTTAAACACTTTGGAACTTGGCATAAGTAGCACATACAATTCCTTTTTCTAAGAAAAGTGTTTTAGTTGTGTAGATAATGTGATTTTTTAAAAAGTTACTCTAGGGTAAATGCAGACATCTTTTTCAGCACTGTCGTAATTTGCATTCAGTGTCATTGAAAATGGATCATAAGTACCTCCTGGAGGTGTCTGTTGTAATTTCCACCAGTCGTTAAGTGATCAGTCGTAAGTAAAAGTTCTTACCTGTGATCGATCAACCTTCCTCCAGCAATGCTCTAGACATCTCTTGTGCCATTTCTTCTCTGGTAGTTTGTCAGCAAACCTCTGAGATCTGCATGGATCAAGTCCACACAGGTGCAATTCAGTCCAAGCCCCCATCACAGCAGAGACAAGGGGATCTTCTGGACTGCCAGAAATTCCCGTATTTCCAAGAATATTCCAAAACTTCGACATCAATGCAATTGAAGACCTATCCATAATCCATGAAGCACATATTGAGTTTGTTTGCATATTTGGTTGGTAAAATGAGGACCCAGATTGTTGGGGGCAGACTCTGTAAACCGCTTATAGAGAACTGTACAGCACTGTGAAGCGGTGTATAAGTCGTAAGTGCTATTGCTATTGCTATTCTTTGACTTTTTCAATTACCCAGGGTGCATCAGCAATAATCGTAATATCCTTAGATATCATAATAGGGTATCTTAATATCCTTAGCCCAAATCTGGCCTAGAGGTTATTCTCTGAAGCAACATGTATGAAGGGGAAAACTGGATTTGCCTGTAGTGTGTATTATTCTGATGTAAGAACACAATCCAATGTAAATATAGCATAGTGGTTTCACTCACAATTTAGATTGTACAGAACTAAATGTTCAACCACTGCAAAAAAAAACCAAAACCTCACAACCAGTTAGCAAATAGGCAATGCTTTTCTCTTGGCTTCAGTAAGCCATTTGCAATATAATTATAAATGAATTTATAGTTTAAAGAGTATTATACCAGTCCTTAATAATTTGAACAAAACTGTGTGGCCAGCATTTAGGATTTAAATTGTGTTCTTGCTGCATAAGGAGAAGATAATATTCTCACAGCAAAAGCACAGAACGGAAGTAACCAGTAGTTTCAAGATATACGATTATGCAAAGCGTAGGGTTTGATACATATATTAAACAAAATAGAAGAAATGCCAAAAACAAAATCATTCACTTGTGCAGTATATGTCATTGCATATTTCTTTTTATCATTTTGGAATTTTCTAGTCAGAGAGAGATCTCTATAAGGCACATACAACCTCATCCCAATTGTTGAAAATCTTACAGAGGTTTTTGACTATGAAAACAGATTCTCAAGATGCCAAATTCTGCACCCAATTTCTTATTTCAACTTGTTTGTAAGATTTGTAAGATTTTGTTGACGTCAAGTCTTCATGGTAGTTTCAAAATGATGAAGAATATCACTTGGCAACCTCAAGGAAATTTAAGATTTAATAGAAGAAATTATTTCCTAATATTGGCATACAAATCAATTGAATACTGTTCAATTTAATATGATTCAAAAAAGTATCACTTGAATCTGGCAGATAAAATGTCTGAATTCTGTTTCTGAAATGAACAATGAAAACTAAGATCATATTTGACTAGGCTGATTAAGCAGTGTTTACATGTGCATGAATGAATGTAACCAAGCCCATGTTCAGACATAGACTGGCAATAAAAGCAATGAAGCATGTGTATTTGCTCTTATTGCATCTGTCAGTTTCCATCCAGGTACCCTGTTCAGAATTACTTGGATCCTGTTAAGGAAGGAAAGATGGAATAATATATCTTCAGGCATTCAAATACATTTCAATATCTTCAGATAGTTGTGATAAGTTTGTGTGAATATTTACAAATAATGTCATTCCCATTGGCTTAAGTTTCCATGCCAGTTGCACAGAGTCAAGATAGTACAGGCTGTGTCTTGCCATAAAAACAACTTTATTGTCACTTTGAATGTAAAGTAATCAGCATATATTAAAATGAAATTTCATTGCAAACAGTTCTCAAAGGGTCATCACCTCCAATATGAGTTGGATTTTTGCAATCTTGTGAGGGCTGAGGGAATGGATATGGTTTTCTAGGAATAAATCCATCATTAGGTGGACCTATGCCCAACCAGGGCCCACTGATTTTTTGTGGGGTTGGGGATTATTCAAGTGGATTGGAGAGATGAAAGATTCCTCTTTGATGGAAGGTGAGGTGCCATCAACTTGAAAGAAGCCATGACACAGATAGTCCCCAACTAAAGACAACAATTTGGACTGAAACTTCCATTGGTAAGCAATGTAGTCTTTAAGTGAGTCATGCCAGATTTTATGGCCTTTTTTCATGGTCATGGTCATTAAGCAACAGCTTTTCCATTGACTTTGCTTGTCAGAAACCAGCTGGGAAGGTTACAAATGAGTCCTGCGAAGGAGAAGGACGGTCTATAAATATAATAAAATAAAATAAATAAATAAAAATGGTGATCGTGTGACTCCAGGATGCTGCAACCATCATAAATACATGCTGACAGCGAGGTGCTCCCAATTTTGATCATATAACTGCAGGAACACTGCAATGGTTTAAGCATGATGACTGGGCGTATATCACTTTTATTCAGCACAGTTGTGACTTCAAACAGTTGCAAAATGAACAGTCATAAGTCAAGGACTACCTGTATTTTGTCTCTTAAAGAAACCATATCTTGATCCACTTCCCTTTTGCAAAAAGATTCTGGAGAAGTTGACAGGATGTCAGCTAAAGAAAATTCCAGATAAAACAGATTATCTAGATCCATTCCAGTCAGATTCAGACCTGAACATGGATTTGAGACCTAATTAGTAACTCTTGACAGAATGGCAGCCATTTAGATTGCCCTCAAAAAATGGAAGCAGTCATTTTATGACTGGGCAGCTCTAACTGGTACCCACTGGAGTGGAGCAGTAAAGGTTTGGTTGCCCTAATGAAGAGTATCACAAAGCTCATATGTCTCCTCATGTTGTTTAATGTCTAACTAAAACCACTAGGAGATGTTATCTTTTGGTTTGTGTCCAGATGTCATCAGAATGTCAATAATGCTTGATTTAACATTGCTATGTCAGACTAGGCCAAAATTGCTGTGGAAATTCCAAAATTCCCTAACCAGCTATGCTGGTACTGAAGGAGGGAAATCTGGGACATCTTCAAGCTGCCAAGGTTGAGAAACACTACTCGTCAATGGAACTTATGAGAGACTGAATGAGACAAAACGATCTAAAACTGAATTCTAGCAAGACAGATTGTTTTTCAGAAACTTCTGTGCTCTAATTCAATTCCAGTGACATTTCTGGATGGGACAGTATTCCCCTGAAAGAGCAGGATTTTGAGGTTCTCCTGGACTTTACTCCTGCTAGAGGAAGAGAAAGAGATCATAGCGAAGAGAGCTTTTTCCCATCTTCAGCTTTAGATCTTCCTGGAGAGTTAAGTCCTGGCAACAGTGAGTCATGCCTTCATTATCTTACAATTAAAGTACTGCAACACACACACACACACACACACACACACGACTTGGGGCTGTTTATGAAGATGACTCAGATGCCACAATTTATACAAACTGCAGAGATGAGACCTAT
>JANHFK010003586.1:27073-37850 GCA_036250565.1 Sibynophis collaris | reverse complement strand
CTGCAATAATTGCAGGCATCTGGTGTTAATAGCAGGGTGCTTTAGACCGCTGCGCCACCTCGGCTCTTTTTAAAAAACAAAACAAAACTCACAGTTGGCAAGTTAAGTGGCCTCTCGTACACAAAATATTTATGTGCAAACTGCTGCCTCTCAGTCATACAAATTATGAGAAATCCTTATAATTCATGGCCTGCTAGCTCTCAATATCTTTTTCTTATTATATTACGATGGCATATATTCCCTGATATTTCCCCTGTGTGTAAAAAAGAGATCAGTACAAATGTATGGGGATGCTTGCATCTGTCTCCTAAAGTGTTAAGAGCAGATATGCCACTTTCTTCAGTGGCTTATTTACTGGATAGTAGCAACAGTTTCTATATTTGATACCATTCAGCTTCTTATCCTCAATCAGAATTATACTTTACCTATCACCACTTCAACTTAATGCTGGTATAATTCTGACTTTGTCTAGCATTTTACATCTTACAAATTCCTAAGCCTTCCAAATGAGTAAGTTAAAAATATTTGGAATGCAAAAGATAGAAAGGAATGCTGATATATGCAAATGCACACTTGAGAAAGACAGAAGAGTACGGTTAATCAAGGACTTTTGCCTTTTCTCCCCCCCTTTAAGCATCTAGAGAAATAAATACGTAAGTCTTCCAGCCCTGATTGTTCAGGCAAATCATAAGACTTCACTCTAAGAGATATTTCTATACTGATTGAACAAGATGAATAAAATATTTTATAGAATACTTTACCTTTACTGCTTAGAATTCCAAAACTCTCATACATTAAATCATTTCAATGTTTAATTGTTATTCACTAATTTTTAGAGTTTATACACTGCCACATTCTATACTGATTCTCAGTAATTAGATCTGTAAAAAGATGTAAAACCCTAAAATAAAATATAAAAACAAGAATATTAATAAGTATGGGAATAATAAATAAGTATACCCAAACAATAACCACTCTTTGATTCCAAAATACCCTTTAAAATTATTCCATTTTCACTAATTTCTGAAATGTTAATGATGATGCCAGCATGACTTGATCTTCAAAGGTACATAAATACATTGCAATAATCAGTCATAAATGCATGAATGCAGCTGTTGTGACAACTTGTTCCAAAACTAGGGTTACTAGTGCATCACCTGGAACTGGGTAGCCTTGTCACAATCTCCACCAGTCTATAAAGCAGTAGCCATGAGTCTAGGACAGTGATGGCTAACATTTTCCGGACTGAGTGCCCAAAGTGTGTGCACGAACCCTCAAAATGCAAAGTGCGTGCAGCCCCCGCACATGGTCATGCATGCGCGGCCCCCACATGAGCCATGGCCCCACACGCACAGCCCCATGCATGCATGGCCCCCACACATGTACCGCACCCCCAGCATGTACCGCACCACCCACGCATGCGTGGCAGAGACCCAATGACCAGCTGGCCAGCAGGATGCTCGCGCACATGTGCAGCAGAGCTGAACTGGGAGGATGGCTTGTGTGCCCACAGAGAGGGCACTGCGTGCTACCTGTGGCATGCATGACATAAGTTCGCCATCACTGGTTCTCAAAGTTATACACCTTCAGGGAGACTATTACTCCATGCAAAATTAGCACTAAAGAAGGGTTCCCTGAAGCTATTGCAGAACCACCTTTTCAATCATCTTCTCCAAAAAAGATACTGAGCAAAGGTTGTTCAGTATAAAGGGATCCAGTGATGGTGTCTTACAGAGGAGGTGAATCAAGTCTTCACTGCATTGCTAAAAAAAAAATAACCATCACTAGGACCCACTCATACGACACACACACCTCAAGCTGCTTCCCAAGCCAGGAGGGACATGGATCTAAAGAACAGGTGGCTGAACTCACAGTCCTCAGGATCCTGATCACTTCAACTTCAACAGATTTTAACCATTCCCAGATAACCAGGCAAGATAAGCACAGCACAAGCAACCTAGGTATCTCTTCCAGACTAGCACCAAAGTCAGCATCCAACTGCAAGGAAATCTCAGCATTCATGTTCAACAGATGCTGAAGAAATTCTTCTACACATCTCTCAAGGTTTTCTTGGTCCCTCTTTTACCCAGGAGGGCTTGAATTACCCAAAACAGGGCTGCAGGACAGCGATCTACAGACATAATAAGGGTGGACAAGTACTCTTTGAAAGTGACAGAGGAAAAGATTGTTTCCTTTAATGAACCCACATCTGCTGGACTGACCTGAAGTGCAGTAATGATAATGTTGTAACAGTGAAGTTTGATTGCTTTAACTGCTGTTCCTTTCTAAGGCCTTGTCTCTATCTAGCAAGAAACGGATATTCCAGGTTCCAAATGTGAGTTTTCTTTAATTTGTTTTTCTTGATTCTTGAGTATTAAGACGATCTGCTAGCCATGGGTAACTAACCAAATGTTGTGGAGTAAGAATGTTAAGTGTTCCTTTTCTAACCCCTCTCTCATGTGAGGGCAGGAAGTGCTGCCCAGTTGCCCTGGAAACTGCCAGACATCTCTACTGTCCCAGGTAGTGAGATGAACAAACACTGGTCCAATACTTGCCCATGTGCAAGTTTGCCAGGGATCATCTCCACCTGTTGCTTTACCACTCCTCCACTGCTGGACTCAACAAATCAGGTTTGGAATGGGATGATGAGTTGTAGATGAAGATGAACTGCACAAAAGAAATATGCAGGTGATGGAATTTTAAGTGGAACAGCCATTGCAAAGGGATGGCCTCATTTCCTCGGCAGAGCAGTCCTTAATTCAATGGCATGGAGAACCATTATGACTGAGAACTTTCCCACTGCAGTGAGTGACCAGGAGGTCTAAGTGTCTTGTGCTCTTAGTGACCCCACAACCTCTGCTGGGTCTGCCTGCTTGACTGTTGAACTGTTGATCAGCCTCCTCCACTCAACCTGCCAGGGCATATCCCACACACTGAGATAAACATATCCCTTTCTCACCATGAGTCAAAGACTTGTTGGCTGGCTTCACCTGCTTTGCCCTGTTGTTTGATCTGTTGCGAGGATTTACTAGGTGTGCATGTGTTACAGCCACTTGGAGCCACAGGTGAGAACCAATGCCAGGTGAGGACCAAAGATGAATGAGTAGCCCTAAAAAGAGCACAGCAGGCTATCTCTCCCTGAACACCTCATATGTTAACATCAATATAGTCTTTTGTTGTAAATTATCTAGTGTTTGTTCCTGAGTAAAGCATTTCTTTCATGCATTTTGCTTTTCCAAAAGGACATTATAATCTTGAATTGTCATGAAATCTTAGCAGGTTTATTGAAATTAAGAGAATCAACTGCTTATTTCTTCTTCTATTATATAATCATTTTCAGCTATTTCCTTACCTTTTATGAAAAATATATTATGTCATGTAGAAAATAAAACTTAGCATTAGCTTTCATGACAATGAAACAATTACTTTGGAAGTAATTACTACTCATTTTTGAAAAAATATATTTTAATGGCACTATAGATTCAAACAAATAATTTAGAAGCATTTATACCTTAAAATATTTCAGGTATAATCTTAGTAAAATATAGCTGGATCCTTAGTCTTAATCATGCTTAGACTAATTATATTTAAGCAAATGAAGATTGGCCCAAAACATCTTGCTGCCTGCCTGACATAAGCAGCAATTGATGCCTTCCACCACCCAAGTCAAAGTAGGTACACAGAACTGAAACCAGCTAAATTACTTTGGATATTTATTTATTTATTCAAACACAACCACCACCACCCCATGCCTGAAGAGAATAGTTTTTGATCTGTGTGTGCTACCTGCTCTAACATATGCCAGTGATACATTGCCAATAACCACACAATCGATACAAAAGCTACAAGTAGCACAAAGAGCTATGGAAAGATACTCGGCATTACAAGACAAGATAGAAAGTCCTGCATGATGGATTAGAGAACAAACAAAAGTGTAGGATATCATCAAGAGCGTAAAAGAATTGAAATGGAAATGGGCTGATCCCATAGTAAGAAGAACCGATGGCTGGTGGACCAAGGCAGTCATAGAATGGATCCCACTTGATAAAAAGTGTCCACGAAAGAGACCTAAAACAAGATGGATCGACAACATCAACTAGTATTGTGGGCCCAACAGGCAAAAGAAAGCTCAGGACCATATTGGTTGGAAACATACAGAAGAGGCCTCCATCCTGCAGTAGACAGACAATGGCTAAAATGATGATGATTTATTTATTTACATATTTACTTGGTTTTTACTTGCCTTTTTAATCACAAAGGCACTTAAAGCAACAATATTTGATGTTATTAATTTTGAATCAGATTTCTGCAGCATGTATGATCTCCCCTAAATTCATTAGCCATTCTGACTATTGCTGAAGATTTTGAGAGTCCCCACAAATAGATACCAAGGTTGCAGAATGACAGAACGTAACTACAGTAAGATGCCCTGGATAAGATATACCTAAGAACAAGATTAGGATGCAAGGTTTGTCTGTGGTTGCCCCATTCTTTCAAAGTGTTCCCCTCACCTTCCACAAATAATTAAAAGCTGTTTTGTGTCTGTAAACTTTTGCTCCAGTCAATTGAGGGTTGGTACCTATTTTATAGGTATAAACATGAAGATTTGTATAACTCATTTTATAATTTTTGTTTTTACACTTGTATGCTGCTAATAGATCTCCGGTTATGAGGCAGACTATAATTACTATCTATACATAATGACAAAAAAAGGGAGAGAATCTATGCTGCCATATTTCAGCAAAATATGACCAGAGGAGGTCTGAGTGCTACAATGAGGAGTTTGGGACTACATAGAATCAAAGGCTGTATGTTGTCACAGACTAAATTAAAGAGGATATTATCAAGAAAAACGGTAAAAAAATATATTAAGAGGTTAACAAATTAAAGTAATGACTTGGAACTGAAGCTAACACTTGAAGCTATGTAGACTCTCTACTACCTGAAAAGAAATGAATGAATGGAATATCTAGGACTTTTAACAGGTTTGCAAGAGAGTAAACTTAAACAAGGCATGACTTAAGCACAACTGGAATCCTAAAGTGGATCAGAGTAACTTGTGATGCTCCCAACCTTTCACAAATTATTATAAATTACTAATCTAAATAGGTTAAGTGGTAAATTGTCTATTTTTAAATCAAGACATTTAAAAGTCACATCACATCTACCTAGTGCAAACAGTTCGTTAGAAATATAATATATAACATATTTTTTTTATAATATAAATTCTATACTATTGAATTTAGGACTTCTAGCTGTATTGATAACTTCAGTTTATATCACTTTTTTTTTCAAAATACCTTAACTTTATAGTATTGCTACCCATTTATTAGCTAATATCACAAGAAATGAAAGTACTTTATTATTCTTATAAAAAGAGTGAAGAAGTGTATGTAGTGTGAAATTGAATTTATTTAGGTACATGTGAAATTATTAAGAAACCGCTAAATTCAGTTGCTTGGATCCTTATCTTCCACAAGGTCTCATTTCTATTAGTCTTCAATACCTGAAAGTATCTGAAGGTATGACTATAAAAAGAATCTTCTTTCATCAATAATCTTGATTCCTGCTTTTGAAGCAGGAAGACTGGCTGCAATTATTCAAAATTAATCTTACTTACTTGATATTCTATCAATCCACAATTCACTAGAATTTCCACAGCAGCTTACAAGGTAAAGTAATAAAAAGTCAAAAACAAACAGAGAGTACACAACAGTAAAATCATCTAATCTCTATTTCTGCAGGTACATACTACTGTAGCAATCCCAAATTTTATCTATAATGATCACTGCTGAAGAAAGTATCCCAACCACTTTTCCTTCTAAAGACAGGGGAAACATATTGCTATTAAATGAGTTGGGAAGCTGAAGATTAAACATGCAATAGTAGCTTCTTAAATAGTTTCTATGCTCAAACAATTCAAGCAATTAACTTTATATTTGCTCAAGTTATTAAAGGACCAGATTATGCAAAAACACCCACATACTAGTTTTGTACAAATGTGTTCTCATCACTCATGGCAATAGACATTTACAATTACGGTAAACACATGCAATACTTCTAATTACAACCATACTGTTCATTTAAAGGAGTTTGCTTATTGTATACCATGGGTGCAACAAGTCTAGCCTTGTGGCCTTATGTGCCCCAAGCATTTCTTTGGCATCCACAAAGCCTTCCAGAAGTGGTGTAGTCAAATATCTGGGCTCTTTATTCCTTCTGGGGAATTGTAGGATTTAATGATCAGACTAAGCTTTTTGTGCATGCAGATGGTTAAGTCAATAATTTAACTCCTTCAAACTTATGACCTGTCCTTCCTCAGTCTTACCTAGTTTTAATGCTTTGCTTTTCATAAGTTTCACAAAACCTAGTTCGGGGTTTTGATCTGACCAGCATCTGCTATTTATGGAAGACATTGGTGAAATTGTCTTCGCCAGGACTGTTGTGTCTGTTTGCATGGATAAATAAATATAAGACTATCTAACCTGAATCCCCACAGCCTCACCACAGATGAACTGCATATATTATTTTTCCAACCAACCTTTTAAATAAATAGATTTTAGATCCATACATCAGATTCAGTTATATTCTTCATGGGAAGAAACAAATAAATTTAGAAGGAATTTTCGTTTTTCTAAAGTACAAATCTTAATTTACTCTTTTTTAGCTTACTACATACAGAATGCAGAATAACATAGTTGGAAGGGACCTTGGAGATCTTCTAGATCTAGTCCAACCCTTTGCTCGGCAAGAAACCTTATACCATTTCAGACAAATGGTTGTCCAATCTCTTCTTTAAAACCTCCTGTGTTAAGGACCCACAACTTTTGAAGGCAAGTCGTCCCACTGATTAATTGTTGTCACTGTCAGGAAACTTCTCCTTAGTTCTAGGTTGCTTTTCTCCTTAACCTAACAAAATTATGTTTCTCCAAAGTTCTAGAAAGATGCAAAAAATAGAAATGTGGTGCCATAAGCAACTTTACAGCTATAAACTGAGACAGTCATCAGACTACCAGTTTTGAGACTTTAAGCCACACTAGAAACATTTTTTTTATTTGCATGACAAGAAAAAAGCGAGACATCAGAAAAAAAATCTAATGTGACTATTTAATAAAATATCTAATATTTATTTTCTTATAAATTAAAGCTTCGTTTAACTTTGAATCACAAACCAAGTCACTTTTCTGGTCTCCTGTAGTATAATGAGGGGAAGGAGATGAAGGACTAGATTCATGACTTGGCAGGTTTATCTTGAGTGATCAATCTACTTTTAGTCAAAAAATCATAGATGCCTTAAAAATGGAAAGATCATGGGGCTCAAGACAGGTCCTTAGTGTTTACATTAATTTCACTCTATAGTTCTCTCATCTCTTACTCAAGGAGATTTGGGAGGTGAACAAGCTAGCCAACTTGGTGTATTTTACAGAAATAATGGTTAATCCCATATACCTTTACATCAATTTCTAATTATAACTTTTGCCAAATTAAGGAGAGTGGGGTTTTTTGCTTTGGACACTTGCATACACACACACACCAGCCTTTGTGAAATATGACAGGTTTTACTAATAATGACACTTTCTGTACTTATTTCCCCACCATTGCCAATGTTTTTTTAAAATTGCTCAAAAATCATTAGACTGATTTCTATAACATTCTATTCCTTCATAAAACTCAAAACATCCTAAAAATTTCAATAGTTTGCTAAAACATAGAAAAATGTAGATCTCTTCATTTTTTTCCCTTTGATAATAGGAGAAAAGAACACTGTTACTGACTTTTTGAAGTTTTTCACTGAATCCAAGGAAAAGTAGTTGGAACTACCAACTATTGGAGTAATCCAAACAAGACTGGATTATTTTATAATATCCTGAGCAACTTGTCTTACTTTTGCACACCCAGAAATATTACCACATGATGTCCTTTAAGAATAGAAAAAGATGCTAGTACAAGTTGTAAGAAGATTCTTTATACAGATGTTTTGTATAAATTGTGATTGAGCCAACTATACTATGTTTTGCAAGTGAGACAGAAATAAAATGAATCCTCAAAAGTATAAAATAATATTGTCAGTGAAAAGGACTTCTGTAAATCATAGTCATGTATTAACTATCCATTTAGGCTCACTCAAAGTCAACATATCCTTGACTTGATTACCTCATCAAATATGTACACATTCCTACTTAAAGTAAAGAATTTATGAATTAATTTATATATAATTAATAATAATTATAAGCATATTTTCTTTTAATTAATAAAACTTTTCAAAATATACATGCATGAACTTCAGATATGTATGTGTAAATATATCCAGCCACCTTATATTACATACTAATTAAAGCATTCCATTCTTTTTCCAAATTTAGAAATTGGCTTGGCTTATCAAAGATATCAAAGAGCTTTGTTTACTGCTTCAAATAACACTTAAATAATGCCAATTTAGTTCAAAGTCAGGCAGGTGAGATAATTTTGTTTGCAGAAAATATCAGCAATCTAAAGAATAGTTCATTAAAGAAAATGCATCATTCAGTGTGATATTTGAAAAGCTGACAAACCAAGCCAGCAATTAATTTCAAACAACAATCCTTAAGAGTGACAAAAGGAGCAATTACTGCTATCATCAACACCTCCTGAAGATTATGCAGTGCTTTTGTTAGGAGTCTTCCTACTACCATAGGAACTCACTCAGTAAAGATAAGTAGAAACTATAATTGAAACAGCAAACATTTTTTATTCCATTTAATGTAAATAAAGTTAATTATAATATAGATGAAACAAAGACACATTATGGTACATGTAATCACTTTCATTAATTTAGATTCAGTATATCATTTAATTGAAAGGAGATCTATTCACTAAATCTGCATTACTATTAATCTCATTATTCCTATTACCCATCTCCTTTCACTTATGACTGTATGACTGTAACTTTGTTGCTTGTATTCTTATGATTTATATTGTTTCCTAGTATGATTTGATTGCTTATTTGTACCCTATGACTATTGTTAAGTGTTGAACCTTATGATTCTTGAGGAATGTATCTTTTCTTTTTATGTACACTGAGAGAATATCCACCAAAGACAAATTCCTTGTGTGTCCAATCACATTTGGCCAATAAAGAATTCTAATTCTAATAAACTACCATTTAAACATGATTTTAAGCAGTCTAATGTGAATGCCTAGAAATCTTAAACTGATCCATACTCACTTCATTTGAAGTGATTGTATGCCTATGGAGTATCTCTCCTCTGTAAATTGCTCTAACAATACACATTTACCAAGTTATAAATGACTATTTTTACTAACACAAAGTGTCAGCAATTGAATCTGAAGTCCCTACAGGTCTTTGCAGGTAATTGTTTTCCTCATATGCACGTCCCTTGAAAAATTAATTGTTGCATTCACTTAACTGAGTCACTAGGCTATATCAAATAAAACATATTTTTGATTCCAGGATGTTTCTAATGTGGCATATTTTGAATCTAAAGATACATATGGTCCTCTTAGTGTATCGTGATTTACATTCTTATACCACATGGACTGAGGTCTTGGAAATCAGAGATTAAGGGGTAACAGAGAAGGCCAGACTAAATAACTGCAACTATAAAATTATCATATTCTATCAATAGACCATATACCTTGCACGCAGGTAATCTCATAATTTAGTTAAAAGGAGCAGGAAGCAAGGCGCAAGTAGTATTAAAAATCTTTGCTTGAAATCTGGGATAGCCTGTGTTAGCTGGACTAGTTAATTCTAGACTAGCTAGTCACATTATCTGACCTGATAAAAGTGAACTTTCTACACTGCACATCATTAATTTTCTATAATCTCAGAGCAGTTAACTAGCAAAAACAAGAACTATTTTCCAATGAAATTCTGAACATTTTCCCAATTAGTTCTTTCACTCCAATGTAAGTAATACACAATCCCGTATATTTAATGATCTCATATTGAAAATATAGACTTAAACCATATAAATTATATGTACACTTCACAGTGTTTAAATGCTAGGAGTTGATCAACTCTTTACTGTTTAATTCCTTAATCTATTATTTGATTGAACAGGCTGCATTTATTATTGGAGGGAAATAGAAATGGAAGAGTCAATAATATAATCATCTCTAAAGACTACACATGTACAAGAGTCAGTTGAAAAGCCTGTAGTATTCACTTAACCTTTTGATTTCTTTAAAGAGAGTTCTAAATCTAAGGAAAATACACAAACTGGGCTCATTTATTCGAAGAGTTGCACTAACTGTGTCTGAAGAGGCAATCCTAAACACATCTGGCAAGTGTCAACAGTCAGTGGGAGATGACTTCCAGTCCAGAGGGCAACTGTTGATAGACCTTGTTAATCAAACTACATGGGCTGCCCTCCTCCTTGAGACAGTAGCACAGGGATATATTTCTCAAATTAACTCCCGCTTGCCCTATTTCTTATCCTCTCGATCTGCCAGCTCCTTCAGCCGCCGACTAGCGGGAGCAAAACGCAGCCGACCCCAAATAAAACCAGGACCGGGTTTTCTGGCTCACACCTTGAGGATGCAACTGCCAACCCAGAGAGCTCCTCGCTGGCAAAAACGGGAAGACACCCCACCACCACCTCCGCCCCCAAAGCGAAAGAGTTGAGGGAAAACTCCCGCCTGGATGTTTCAAGTTCTGTTTGGATCCGAGGCGAACCAGGGGCGGGGAGGGAGAACCTTCGTCGCCATAACTTCTGTTAAGATCTAGTACTTTCCTGGCCCTCCTAGGAACTGAGAGTAAGGGGCGGGGGGGGGG
>JANHFK010003584.1:90084-101440 GCA_036250565.1 Sibynophis collaris | reverse complement strand
TGCCTCATTTTATGACCTTTCTTGCCACAATTGTTAAGTCAATCATTGCAGTTGCTAAGTTAACAACATAATTGTTAAGTAAAACAGGCTTCCCCGTTTGCTTGTCAGAAAGTCGCAAAAGGTGGTCACATGACACCTGGACACTGCAACCATCATAAATATGAGTCAGTTACCAAATGTCTGCATTTTGATCACATAGCCGTGGAGATGTTGCAACAGTTGTAAGTATGAAAAATGGTCACTTTTTTCAGAACCATTATAACTTCAAATGTTCACTAAACAAACTCTTGTAAAATGAGGCCTATCTGTATAGTCACATCTGCCACCTAACCCTACCTGTCTGTAAATTGCCCCATATCCATTTGTTTTATCTTAGATGTATGTATATTCAGTTTTCCCTCATTTTTTCTATTCCTTTTGTAAACTGAGAAAGGTAGCACACACACAGGAATATCCAGTCATTAAAGCCTGCCTCTTGTGAGAGGCAAACTAACCTGAGGCAATTCACACAGGAGTTATTCAAGAACAAAAATTTACTGTATATCTTTAAACTAAAATCACAGGAAGCAAACCAACTAGATGAACCTGAAAACAGTTTTATTGCAAATTGTCCGTTTGTATGTTGCTGGGCTTTTGTGTAGTAATGTCAAAGAGGAAACCCTTCTAAACAATCTTACCAATTGGCAGTGTCTGGCTGACCTTGTTTGGACTTTGCAACCTAGTAGGGTCAAGATAGGTTGAGACTTGAATGGGAGACTAATATGAAGGAAAAGAAAAATCCCAACTCCAGGAGGACTGCAAAGATATGTTCACAGTGTCACCAGGAGTTTAGCTCAACATCCAAGAGATTTAACTTTTTTGCCTGTTTCTATTCCTCTGATGAAGAATCACCTGGATGACTTGTACTAGGGCTTTGCTAAATAAAACATATTTATGAGTGAGCAATATAAAAGAATATTTGCCATGGGGAAGAGCATTATTAAGCAATATAGTTCTGTATTAAATCTATGATCAACAATGCTTAAGTAGCCTCAGCATAAGTGCTTTTGTAAGAAAGCACCCTGAAGATTGCTATTTTTAGAGCTACAGTACATAAAATTCATATGGAGTTCTAGAAATTTTCAGTCACAGATCTCACTTAAATAATGTTATTCAACCAGCACCAACTATTTGAATGTCCTTGAGAAGACAAGCAAATGATAGAAGTGTATTATAAAAGAAGGATACATAAATACTCTGGGAGAGGACAGTGGGAGAATGCATAGATTCTGAAGATTGGAAATGGGGATACTAAGAAAGGGCTTGCTAATTAATGTGAATTACACCATTTGTAATAAATATGTCATGTCCTACAGCATTCTTCTCTGGTGTATTCAGAAACCTTGTGGCAAGACTGTACAGAGATATTACTTGTTTTCAGGAGCCAGGTTCACAAGTAGCAGAAGCACCTTCTCTGCCTTCCAAATTACATCCTCAAGTGCATCCCTCTAATTTTATTTGTAAATGTAAAAGGTTTTGTCATTCCATATTATGGAGAAAAATATACTGCTACTACATTGAGATGAGGGCAAAATTGTCTAGCATCAGACAATTTTACTGGATGACATTTTACTGTCAAAAATTCAGAAGATATGCCTTAATGTTTCTGCATATAGAATATAGAAATATACTGTACCCATATCTTCCCACAATAATATGTACATATTCACTTTGCATTACCCAGCAATTTTCCTAGCTTGAAAAAAATGCAGATGTTACTGATATTTATACAAACACTTAATCTGTACTATTCTATATCTATTTGGGGTATATTTTGTCTCTTCCCCAAGGATAACATTGTACAATTTTTGTACCAAAAGTAATCATAACTATTAGCATGCAACAATGCCATTTCTTTTAAATCAAGCAAATGTTTTATTTGGATGCTGAAAATCCATAATATTTTGGTAGGAGCTTTTTAGAACATAATTCATACAATAAACAAAATTACTTTTAGCAATGCTTTATTTTTATTTATAAGTATATAAATAAGTTTATAAATAATAAAATCCTCCATATAAAATTTTACAGTTATTTGAATTTGTAATAAATATCTTAAATAATTGGAAGTTTATCCCCTGCAGTGTTTTATTCAAGGCTTCTTTATCGTCATGTCTCTCCCCCTCCCTGCCACAGTCCCTTTTTTGGCTAATTGCACAATAATCATAAAGTGGTAGTGTTTGCCTCTTGCCATTCTAAAGAAATGGTGACTAGAAGAACAAATGTATGTGCATTAGTACATGCTATTATCCCACTAGTGATGGAAAGAGAATTGTACCTTTGAATTGCAAAAAACCTTCTGTATCATTGTGTTTAAAATGGAATCAGTTGCTTAATGGTCAAAGACAAGAAGCTTTTTTTTAAAGTATCTTCCTCCTCCGTATACACACACATCCCAAAAATGTAAAAAGCTATAATAAAGTAGTGAGAAAAAAGTTTTAAAAGTAGATGAAAATATCAAAGCAAATATGAAAATGTTTATTTAACTCTTATACTGATACAAAAGAGGTCTTAGGAACTTAGTAACTTTAAGCTGTGAAATTCACCCTCTGAGCCACTGTTGAAATAATACATTAAACTTCTAATTGAAAACCTACAATTTCTCACATCAAATTAATGTACTAAGTCTATGCAATTAAAATTTTCCCTCACCATCATCTCTTTTCTTTAAAAAAAATCTTTCTGAGGTGACAATTTCATAGAGAATTTTGTTTTGTATTTATTCCAGACCCTTAGGATGGCACACCTAGCAAAATGTTCAAGTTACTGGTATCTCTTTTTTGAAAGTCACCTCCTGTTTAATCCAGCCAAACGGGAGGCATTAAAGTACAATTTCAAATTTGGCAGCCTAAGTCCAGTTCATTATTCATTGATTCTATCATGTCGAAGTCTTTAGAATTCATGCCTCTTTGAGCCTTCTCCAACAAGCCTGCAGTTCTCAAACCAGGTTCCTTCTCCTTCAAATCTGCCAGCAACAAATTAGATTCCAATCCATCTGATTGTAAATCTGGTTTTGCTGCTGTTCCTTTTATCTGAGTGTTATATTTGGGTTGATTTAAAACCATTTTTATCAGAATTTTAACCTAAGTTTTCCATTTGATTTTGTAAGTTGAAGGTATTTTTGCCCAAGGCATTCCAAAGGGCTTTAACATTAAGTTGATATATTATTTGCATTTTTTACATAGTCTAAAACTCTCCTGTAGCTGAGCTTTCATAATCAAACATAAACAGTTCCTCTTAAGGACAAGGGAAGTAGATGTACCATAACAGAATGACCACAGAAAATAATTGAGATAATATTTCCCACAATAAAAAGTGAAAAGAAAAAAAGGGGAAATTTCCATCAGAGATTAAAAAAAATAAAAACAGAGCTTTTAAAAATTGGACCACATCTGATTGTTTATCCATGTCCATTTCTTTCATTGGTTCTAGAATTAGTTTATGATTAATCAAGAAATCCTTAGCTTTTTCTATGGATTTAGTCTAAATCATATTTTCATAGGTAAATATAACTTCTTCAAATTAGTCCCAGTGAAATTGAATCTGTCTTTTCTTTAGAATGTCTGTTAGGCAGACATAGTATTTCCTCTTATAAGTTTCTAACAGGGATTTCCTTCATGGTGATTATGTCCACATGGTCAATTTTCAGGTTAGTTTTAAAGTGACAGTAGAAAACTTGTTATCTTGTTTTTCTTCTTACAAAATGAACTAAGATGCTCCTTGGTCGGTTTTTCATTGTGTTATGTCAAAAATGTATTCTATATATTGTGTCTATTTCTGTTTTGACTTTCTTCTTCCCAACTAATTAATTAAGCCAAGGACTTAATCATTCTTGATCTGATGTCCCCTCCTGATATTTCAGGAACTACTTAGCTGAAGTTCCTTGCCCTGTAATTTCAAGACACCTCTCTCATCCAAATTAGTTTCATACTGAAGGTTTTCTTTGATTTATGGTCCAAAAAATCCATTCTATTCTTTATCTGTTTGATTTCTACAGTTAGTTGACGAATCTCCTCATGAAGTTCCTTTGAGAGCCAATCAATCATGAATTCAAGCTTTGCTTTCATAGCCTGGATTGCTTGAAGTGTTTTACTTAAATATTCCTCTAAAATAGTTCTTAGAAGTTCAGATTTCCCTGATCCTCTTGTTTCTTGCTTTCTTCTTGTTACCATATTGATAATTATGGGATATTATTACTTTTGTATGTAGATGATGCCATGCTATTGGCTGAGAAACTAAATGATTTGCAGAAATTATTAAACTGATAGTATGATGCAGTGAGAAAAATGGTTCTGAAAATTAACGTTTCAATGATTAATGTATTTCTGTTCAACAAGGAAAATGAAGTGAAAGATTCAAAATTATAGCCAAATTATGGAAAACTGGAGAAATAGATAAAACTGTATACATTAATAGAATGTTAACAATATATTATAGTGAAATGGATGAAAAAAAATCCTAAAAAATGAAAATGTTGATAGAAAGGAATAGGTAGGATATAGTCTGTTGCAACAATGAAAGTTTGTTGAAATGAAAATGGCTGTACTTAAGAGGTTTACATGAAATGCATATTTAATGCAGTAATAGTGGGCTACTTAAGTATGTGTAAAATAAAGAGAGACGATTAAAACAAGGAAGATTGAATTAATGGGAATTGAATACATACAGTATGTGAATGACAAGTATGAGTATGAGAAGTATGTGGAACATATAGAAAGAATGTGAAAACTGAATTTTAAAACACCTACATATAAGAAGAGCAGATGAATGAGAGGCCTTAGTGTGGATGGAATTGACAAGATCCTCCAAACAAAAAAAGTAGGAAGTTTAAAAGACAAAGGACAATTCATAAAAATGTTTCTATATGGTGGAAGCAAGAATGGTTTGCAAGGATCGAAAGAAGTTTATTATGTGGAGCTGTTTCCACAAAGCTCTATCACTACATAGCTTTTTGGGGGGAAGGAGGTTGCCACATTTCATCCCATTTAAGTTGAAGACATGATATTATGAGTAGGGGTGGTTTTTTTTGTTATTCTTCCAGCCTATCCTTATTCTAGCTTCTTTTCATAATTACTTTTTACACTCCAAACTTTTCATAATCCTATCCATTGTTCATAACTGTACACCCCATATGGCATCTAAGAAACCTCATCATGGATGTTTAATGCCTGTTAGTCATTACACTATATCTGACTTTAGATAAATTATTTTATTTTTTTCAAATAGGAATGTATTTTGCAGAGAGAGAGGGGAGGAAGGGAGGGAGGGATGGAGAGAGAAAGAGACACAGAGAGAGAGAGACAGACAGAGAGAACAACTACCAATGCCATCTTTATCTCTAAGAATGTGTCTAAGATGTACTGCAGGTAGCCTCCAAAGGGGCATTATAAAAAAAATAAAAAAATAAAAATGATGGGAGGCTGTAATTCAATGCTTTGTTTGCAGATATATTAATTTAATAGGGAAAGGGAGGAATTATGGAAAATTTTGGAGAGCTAAACAAGATCAGAAACTCATGGCTTAGCTTCTCCATTCATGTACTGATTTTAGACAAAAGTTTCAGCATCAGTAAATGTGTATTTGTGTGTGTAGGGACAGAAAACAAATATATCAGTGGCTATATTTAGTGTACTTAAAATAAATTAAGTGAATTTTCATAACTTAAAACCATTAAATACATTTTGCCCCTTTATAATCAGATGCAATTCCAGATTATAAAAGAAAACTGGGATATGAACCTTATTATAGCAAATTTTGCATATTTTTCACTAATAAAGATACTCTCATCTAGCAGCAAATTTATCACTATCTCAACATTTATAAATCAATTTCATTGCAGGAGAAAATGGGGCAATAAGATACAGGGTCTACATATTTTTCATTGAATTTTGGTTCAGATAAAATACGCTAGTGATGCACATATATAATTTTATTTGACATTTAGTCAGATGTCAGAATCAGGCAGGAATAACAACCAATGAGTAATAAATAATCAACATTCAATATCACATCTATACATTACAGGCAAGTCTCCCATAGAAAATACTCAGGGATTTTCTGTCTGCAGTTTAAATAAATCCCCACATGAGGCAGCAGCACACAGACCACCATTTTCTAACAAGCATAAAATCAATATTTTCTACAGAGCTAATTTGATTTGAACTAGTTTTGTTTAAGGTTTAGTCACTGATATATATTTAACCAACACAAATATGTACACATAACAAGTCTGTCACAAACAGTTATACAGATTTGTATACATCCAAAAATGAGAAGAATCAAAGGAAAACATTCAGAAGAGTCACAAAAGACTTTCAAAACTTTTAAAGTTTATTGTTTTGTTTAAAAACAACAACTTGTCTTGGTGCTAAGTATAAAGTATCTTTCCTGCCTCCTAATTCTCCATCACCTTTGTGTTTCAGCTAAATGAATACAATGACACTGCTACTTCCTACAAAATAAAGTAATAAAAATATATAATCTTAATTAAACTAAGATAGCTGGAGAGGTGTTAGTATTAATCTTGAATGATGTTCAGATCTTTTTAGTGCAAGTTTCATTGCATTATTAGCAATAGTGGGTTTATATGAGAACTAGTGGGGAAAAGTCAGAGTAAACTGAGATTTCTGAGGAATGTGATTAAATAACAAAATATACATCCTCTTCACTTATTTCCCTCTGTTCTCCTTCTTCCAACCATCAACAATTCCCATCCCCAATACCCAACTGCCATTGTGTTCAATTGCTGCTAACTGGGCAACCTTCTAAATCTCTAGGTTGCAGCTATCTCTTTTTGCTTTCTAAAAATAATTCTGAGATTCACGCAAGTCTTTGCATCATCAGGGGAGAGGAAGCGTTGGCTGGAAACTTGCATTTTGCAGGTAGTCTCTGGTTTTATTTTTTTTTACTTAAAAAAAATCAGGATACAAGAAGCTGGCTGAATGCCAAGTGAGCAGTCTGCAGACACGCTTGCTCCCCTGCAACCGTTTTAGGGACCTTTTCATTAAATTCTTATCTTTCAGCTTTTATCCCCTGTGCTGTTTTATTCTAATGTATGGAGAGGAGACCTACTCTTCATGGACTGGGAAGCTTACCAATGCATTAATTGTATTTTCTGAAATAATACCCTCTATGGGGCAAGAGTGATTCTGTTGACACTAATAAAGGCTTTTCTCTTTTAAATTATCATTTTCTTTATTTATTAAAAAAATATCTTAAATTAGGGAGGTGGATTGGTAGTTGTTAGGAGGATTTTCAGTAACCAAGTTATGAAACATTTAGCCTATAGAGGGGTAGGTAACTGCACAACAGACCTTCCGTTGTTCAGTTGCATACATACCAGGAATGTGTAAAGGAATTTTCATATAAAAACCATAAATAAGGTTGACTTGTAGATTTTTAAATTTTTGGTTATTTTAAATGGGAAATTTCTTATATAATTTGAACTGGATCAATCTATAAATACAGGACAGGTTATTTTTCAATAAAACACTTGAACCAAATCAATTTTTATTATAAACATTATATGTACATAACCAGAAATGTGTTAATTTTATAAACTGGCATAGAAAATTCTCAATATATATAATGCTTTCCCTGTGAAATTATTACTCCTCAAATTCTCCTCAAGTTCAGCTAGCAGCATATGCATTTGACCTGACCTGAGAAATATTAAAAGGGAAAATCAACATATATGTGTATCATCCATTGTTTTGTTCCAAATACCTTCGTCAATAAATGTAAAGTATAATTTGTCACAGGATTTAATCAGCAAGTCCCATTTCTGTCAAAGACTGAATTTAGCCAATTGCTTAGTTCAAGGAACGATGGCACCACTACTGATCCTGAAATCAGGTGACCCCAGAAAGCCAATCCCATACCACTGCTACCATTATGCTTCTGTACGCTGTGTATCAATAAAAAAAGATCACTTCCAATCTATTCCTTTTTTCTCTTTACACTGCCTTGCTTTCCACCCTCCCATTTGTTCATTCATATGTCTATCCAATTCAGGTAGCATTCAGACTAGAATACCCAATAAAAAAGAAAGTTTTTTTTTTTTAAAGGCAATGACACTCAGAAAAAATAATCAAGTTCCTTATTTAATCACTGTTGAGACATTGTGTTATATGTGTCTATTTATTCAATAGCAAAAAGATTTATTCCTATTAAATTATATAAAGAATTTCTGCCTATATTGTGTTTGTTGGTTTTATTACAAAGCCATGCTTATTTTAGTTTTGTTACAAATGATATTTGAGCTTTTAAAGATCATATATCCTACTAAAATTTCAGGTCCAATAGAACACAAAGCATACTTAAGATGTATGACTTTTACTTATGTATTACTAAATTCATATTAAGAATGTACTTTTTCCTTGGATACAATCTACTTGTCTAAGAACAGGTATATTTCTTCCAATTTGCTTGATCCTTTGTTCTACATCTATATGTAAGGAAATAAGGAAAGCCACTTGGAACTGTGCTTAATTGAAAAAAAGTTGCAAATGAAAATTCTTCTATTGTATTCCTGTCCATACTACATAGCACTAGGACATTTTGCTTCAGCTTCAATGGAATTAGAATATTATGCCGCATAATTATCTATACCCCTTATGCAGTTAATCTGCATTTTGGTCAATTATATTAAGAATGGCTAATGTAACCATATAGCATTATTGTTACAGCTGAGTTTTCTGCCTTTACATTTTATAAAAGGCACAGAAGATCTGAAAGAATAGATCCATCACATTTTCATCCATACATCTGAATGGCCATGGTTATACATATTTGAGTAATTTTTCCTTTATGAGTTAACTTTTGGAGGATAGTAATCCATACATGGACTGCTTTTATTGTCGTTAAACAATACTGTTTAGTTTTCATATATTGTTTGAACTTTTCACATTTTGAAACTAGCAGTCGCAATGATTCTGATGGTAATGAAGATAATGATGATAAATATTGCAGAAGTGATAGCATATATAGAATTATGTCAATGTTGATACAGTGCTAATTTGTCCTTGTGTTAGACGACTTTTTTCCAGAGGGCATATTATTTTCCCTGTTTAGAAATAAGATGCAAATATTTAGATTTACTCTTATCATTTTTCACTGGTCATGATTTTAAATTTTGGAGAAGCTTTTTTTAAAAAAAATAATCTCTGATACCATATGCAGTTGTTCAAGGTAATATAGGACTCTCATGGCTTTGCCTTCTACTTTATCATAACCAAAAATCTCAGTTTGGCAAATCTTTTAAGTATATCATACCTCTTTCTACTTCTACATATTTTCCACATCTGCAATCTTATGACCACTTTCCTAAACAGAAGTGCAACTTATTTTTAGGCAAAGAAGCATAGATAAAATAATTGGTCATATGAAAACTTAATAGAGGATCATTGAATTCATTAAAACGTATTACTGAGTAATCATTGCAGAGCTTCCTTGCCCTACAAAACAACGTTTAAAGTTTAAAGATGAATAAAATACAATTTGATGGTTTTAAAAAATGAAGCCAACTGATTGAATTTTTATTACTTTCCATTAATAAATGGGTGGGTAAGATAGTGGTTGTGGAAAGCAGAAATGTAGAAAATACCTAAAGGTAAAGGTTTTCCTGTCCAGCCGTGTATGACTCTAGGGCCCAATGCTCATCTCTGTTTCTTGGCTGAGGGAGCCAGCGTTAACCATTTAACATTCATAATTATTTAAGTATTACAACCAATTCAGATTACTGAAAAACATAACACTAGAACATAATGGCAGTATTAAAAATAGCATGCGAAAATTATATTTAAATTCACATAAAAGTTATCTTGTGGTTGATAATATCATTCTACTAATTACCCTACATTAATATCCCACAAAATCTACAAGGATCAAATTAATGTTGTGGCAATATTGTCTGAAACTGTATTTTTAAAAAAAAATCAAGAAGACATTCTACAATGAAAACAGAGGTGGAGAAAGTTAAAAGCATAAAAAAGTAACAACAGAAAGTACAGTCCATTCTTTTCAACTTTCTTGCAGGATATTAATGTTTCATTTCATTTTTAAAATGTGACTAGACAAAAATAAAATAAATGTCTCAGGATATAATCTTGAAATGTAAATGAAATGCAGAGTAATAGACTCGATTCTGAAGGAAATATAAGTTATACAGAGTTAATGTTTTTCCAACATAAATATTAACATTCACAATTTTTTACATATTTTGGGGAAAAAGAATAGGAATACTCTTGAGATTCTTTTTAATCTTGTTTAGATATGATACTCCTCGAAACAACTGCTCGATTTCGTTTATTTTTCTCCCTCATTTAGATAATTTACACTATAACTATAATTTGGAAATATGTCCGTCAGAACCAACCTTTTAAAACTGCATCTCAAGGAATCTAGGATTTCTTTCTGTTTTCCTTTAATTTCTTTGATTTAAATTCAGGAGTTACAGTGCAAGGGATGGGGGAGATAGAATGCCTTACTATTTTGTTGTGGTTTGGGGGGTGGGTTGCCTTAAAGTGTACAGTGTTAACTAGGTGGCATATGGGTGGATGAAACATTACTGATTGTCCACTGCAGCCAGGAAGGCTGAGTTTCCATAGAGATATGAAGGAAAAAGTGCTCCATGCAACCTAATTGGTATGCATCTCCAGATCAGGTTCATTGTGCTTTTGCTAATGACAGGGTTGTCTCAGTAATAAGGATGGTGCACTGGAGAAATTTGCTGCCTTGGTATATTTTTCCCTGACGGAAAACTACTTAGAGACAGTAGTCAGTAAGAAGAGTGACTGGCAGGCTGAAGGGGCGGCTTAGCAGCATATGGGGGAAGGCTGGCGCTGTGTGCCACATGCATATGGCTGCCATTAAACTCCAGCTTTGCGCTTTGTGTATTTCTGGTCCCATGCCAGTAAGCCCACCTGCTGCAAGAATACTTGTAAAGCACAACTCAAAAGTGATTGAAAAGCTACTAGAATAAACTGTAATAACACAGTGCTTCACAGATGGGACATAATTGCAAGCTAAAGTGTACAGCCTCTGCAGTAATGAAAACATGAGCCATTAAATTAAAATCATAAGGGGAAAAAATATAAAAGTCTGGTTATTCTAACACCCCCCCCCCATTTATTGCAAAAACTTCAATTTTCCTGCCCTCATTAATCAAATACCATAAAACTATAGTGTTACTTTGTTCTAATGGAGATTCAGATAATTAAAACAATGAATGTAGATTAGAATGATGTAACTTTCATTAGATACTTATTTGGGTGACCAAAGTTAGCAATAACGTTCAACATGGAAGGCTGACATGCAT
>JANHFK010003584.1:12006-27962 GCA_036250565.1 Sibynophis collaris | reverse complement strand
AGAGGAGAGCAACCAGGATGATTAGGGGACTGGAGACTAAAACATATGAAGAACGGTTACAGGAACTGGGCATGGCTGTGAAGAGTGAAGAGAAGGACCATGGGAGACATGATAGTAGTCTTCCAATATTTGAGAGGCTGCCACAGAGAGTAGGGAGTCAAGGTGTTTTCTAAAGCACCTGAAGACCAGAGAAGGGATAATGGATAGAAACTGTTCAAGGAGAGATTCAAACTGGAAATAAGGAGGAATTTTCTGACAGTGAAAACAATCAACCAATGGAACAGAAGTTGCCTTCTGAAGTTGTGGGAGCTTCATCACTGGAGGCTTTCAAGAAGAGGCTGGACTGCCATTTGTCAGAAATGGGGTAGGGTCTCCTGTGTGGGTGAGGAGTTGGACTAGATGACCTACAAGGTCCCTTCCAACTCTATTAATCTAATCTAAAACCATGGCTAAGTAACAAAAACATATGTATCCTGTGAAGATCACATTTATTTCCCCACAGGGCCCAAGCTTATGGGGTAAAAATTATGCCCATTTACTGGAACAGGAGAGAAAGAAAGAATTAACTAACACTATAATAAGTTAGACTTGAAGATATATACAGGAAAATGTATGTCCTTTCTATAAGGATCTCTTCAGTTTGCTGGAGCAAATCGTAAGAACCTCATCTCCTTCTCAATTTTTCTTTTTCACTTTTACAGTGAAAATCATCCCAGTCTGTTTGTCTACTCAGTCAAGATCATGAATATAAGAACCAGTCTCCAAAGAGTTTATTTGAAAGGGTTTTCTTAGCCTGATCTATCACACGAAGGACATTAACAACGTTCCCAAGGTGAAAGACACACTTCACCAAACCACTTCCTCCCCCACCCCTGCAATGCCTAAACACGTCCCTGCAATATTGGCAAGATTACAGAAGTGGTGTGCCCCAGGGGTGAAATCCAGAAGGTTCTGAGAGGTTCTGGAGAACCGGTAGCGAAAATTTTGAGCAGTTCGGAGAACCAGTAGTGGAAATTTTGAGTAGTTCGGAGAACCGGCAAATACCACCTCTGGCTGGCCCCAGAGTGGGGTGGGAATGGAGATTTTGCAATATCCTTCCCCCAGGAGTGGGGAGGGAATGGAGATTTTCAGTATCATTCCCCTGCCATGCCTACCAAGCCACGCCCACCAAGCCACACCACACCCACCAAGCCATGCCCACAGAAATAGTAGTAAAAAAATTGGAATTTCACCACTGAGATCCCCCTCATTTTTCAATGCCACAAATAAACATATATGTGAAATTCGATTAGAGGTGATTTCTTCAACCATCTGCTATTTACAGGTAGAACCAACCTTTCTGTAGGCTGCTTCATACATGCATGTATTTACCTTAGACGTCAAAATACAAGATAATTTGTATGAAGAAATGACCCATCACACAGATAATTCACAGGGGTAATTTTCATTCACTTTTCTCTAGATCATCTGTCACTGTATTATTTAGGAATAGAAGGTTGGAGTAGAACCAAGGCTGGGGAGCCCGTGGTGGGGAGAAACTATGGCTACCAACACTCTACCTGATGTTGCAATGATAGGGAGAAGATGCTGTGGCATATTGATACAATATTAAAACATAACGGAATGATTGCACATGCTAGCCTACCTACTCGTCTATAAAACAGGATACTGTACCTGGAGTCATGTTTTTATAATTTTTACTGAAAACAATTTATAAATCCAGAAGATAGTCATAAAATGTAACATAATAATGCACAGAGAGGTGAATATGAATATACTCATTTCAATTAATATGAAATATGCTTTTTAAAGAGATGCTTGAAAATTTGGCTAATTTCGGTAAAGATGCCACCTTGATTACTGTGTTTCCATCTAGATTTTCTGCTATCTGCTCTTCCTTGGTTCAGAATGAAATAATGTTGGCATAAACTCTATACCAATTTCTATACTCCCTCTATGGTCTATTCTGTGTTATTACTGAATGATATTGTCCTGATTTCTGAGTATGCCAATAATTAAAAAACTGGTTTTCTTCACTGGCTTGTCTGTCTGTCATCTATCTATCTATCTTTCTATCGATCGATTGATCGATCGATCAATCTAGACTTATAGATTCATTCTATATATTCTTCATTACTTCCCCATAACTCAAATGAATGCAAAATGAAATGCAAACAAATGAGAATATGAGACCTGGGAATAAAATCATAATGTAAGACCTGGGAATTTATATTGCAATCTATTACAACTATAAAGCATCTACAGAGGAAGAGAACAGAACCTGGTGAGGATTTATATCAGGTTTGGCAATCATCTACAATTTCAAAATCTTTAGTGATGATTTCAGAAGAAACATGAACTAAAACTTTGTTTTCCATTTGAATAAAACTTTTTAATACTATCAACACCATTTGAAAGTTTGATAAATTAGGTTATTGCTCACTGGAATGTAATGAGGCATTGAATATAATGAGAATCATATAATATACAATTCACTAATATATAAAATATTATTTAACATTTATATAATGCTGTTTCATTCCAAAATCCCTGCTTCCCTAAATCTTGAATGTTTCAATATGCAATTCTGTCCTGAAAGGAAATTAAAGAATAATTGTTCAATTTATGTAGGCTCAATTGCATATTGGAAACATGTTATCATAGAAAAATCATTGTTATTGCATAGGTGTCAGGCTCCAAATAATGCATCCATCACAAACCGAACTCCAAGGCATTGCTTTTCCTCAAAGAACAAATTTATTTAGATACATTATGTTGGCGCTACTGGTGGAAAGTCAGTACTAACATTCCCGGGCTTTTCACCCCAATATAAATTTCAGTTTCTCAGGTTTCCAAAACAATTGTCACATTGTCCAACCAATATGGGAGCTGGTTGCTTGGCGATGTATCTCCTCCTTCTCCTCCAGCCAACCAGGGGTTGGAATGTGGCTGACTCACCAGTTAGGAATCCTGTTTTGACTGCAAGCTCCATCCCCCTTCAATTTCAAACTGTGTCAAACTGAATGAATGTCAGAATGGATCCCACACCCCAACCGAATTCAGGCTTGACAACAGATGAGTGTTATATGGATGTTCAGAAAGTATAAAACTCCAAGAAAATAAGTTGTAATATGGTTAGTCCACTCCTGAGGAAGGTGAAGCTGGTAGTGGCATCTTGAAGAAGCTATAATGTCATGTCATCGCACAAATGAATTGCCTAATTTGTGTCATTTGTGCAATGATGTCCTGATGTAGAAGATTATATTTGCCTACCTTGTCCTCCTGCAGATGATTATGGAAGTTGAATTCCACAACTTCACCTACCCTGAACCAATATTATTGCTAGTATTAATATGCTATTAGTGCTAAGCTATAAATTCTGAGGCACATACAGCTGCAGAAATCGAGAAATTGTTTTGCAGATACCGCTTCTTACATAGACTGATAGTTTGGAGATTAAATGATAACTTGGACCAGTTTGTCAGCTTACATGAATCAGTTTCAGAAAAGCACAAGTAACAGATCAGATTTATTATTTATTTTACTATCCGTTAGCTTTCAAAGCAGCAAATGAAGCACTTGCTCTTCCAATTCAGTTCAAAACAATATTTTTTTTCCAATCTGTGAGCAGTTTACAAAGAATACATAGAATTAACAGCAGTAATATAAAAATAGTCTATGTCTAGAAACTGTAAGGGCTGTTGACTACAGAATTAAAAGAACAAGAACTATTGGTCTAAGAGATAGCAACTGGCCCAAAATCATCTCATGATTTCTATTGTAATGGTGGCTTGAACTTTGGTCGAAAATTTTAACCATTATACCACACTGGCTCTCAGATTTGTGATTTGAAAAATAGCATTTTAAATAAGGGTTTGAGAGAGGAAATATGATAATTAATAATGGACTGGAGAATGGAGAGAGGACTGTATTTTTTCCCTCATATCCAGCTAGTCCTGGGTCTTCAATGGCACCTGTATGATTTTTTGTACTCTCACTGCATGAAGAATTACAGCTCACATTGGCAACATTTGTCTTCAGATGTTTCAGGATTTTGAATTCTTCATTGAGTGGAGGTCTCTTATTCTCCTTTTTTCAAAAGAGTCCAGATCATTCCCTTCTGTTCTCTGACATTTATGAATAATTAAGTTCCAATTTCCCCCCTTTATTTTTTTTCCTTTTGCCCTTCTATAATAAAGTGTGCAAAGCTCCTCACCGTTACCTAAGACAGGCCACATTCATAAATCTCTTCTATTTGGCAAGAATAACATAATATAGTTTCCCCCTGTGAATCAATGCTGCCATTTATATTATTTCTGTAGCCACTGTATAGGTTTCTATTTGATCTTTCCCTACAGTCTCCATTTTGCTCAGTGTTTTTATATAAGAATTTAGGAAAGAAATCCTTTCCTTGTTTAGATTCCCTGATCTCATTACCTTGCATTTCTCTATGCTTAATTGCATAAAGCACTTGTATTCCTTTGAGCCCGTTCTAACGGAATCATTTTGTCATTTTGCCCTTCTTTCCATTGATTTCTGTGTTCAAGTAAAAAAAAGCAAAATGTTTCTTTATCTGAATGCACTATTAGCTCACAGCAGAAGCTCTGATGCTTATCTAGATGTTAGGGCAAAGCAATCTTTTAAAATACATATATATCTCATTTTTGATGTTGGAACTCATCCTTCCTCATATTTAGATCAAAATCTAGATATCAAAATGATGCTACAGAACAGCAACATGTGATATATGACTTTCTTTTTTCTTCTGAACACCTTGCTCAGTTTTATAAACAATAGTTTGTATGCCATTATTTTTCTTCCACAAGCAACACAAACTGGCTGAATAAGAGAACCACATCTATTTTATAACCATCTGTGCAAGCAAACTCCTTCCATTTTATACAATCAGTTAATGACAAGAAAAGTAATGTGCAACAACCTGCAGGGATACCACTTAAATATACTTATTTATGAAACGGTATAGTATTCATTTCACAGTGGTGATGTAATGTAAGGACGTTGGGGCCATATATATTTCTGGGGGAGAGAACTACATATGAGAACTGCCAAAACTCTCTTCTTGTAACTTCATCTTGAAATTTTCAAGAAGGGAGAACTCTAAATAGACTCTCTCTAGATATCTGCACTAAACTGATCTGGGCAGAGAACTGTCTGATATACCGTGGTACTGCTCTGTGTAGGGCTTCAAAGCTAATGACCAGCTCTTGGAACTGGGCCTGGAAAGCTTCTGGTAACCAACACATACAGTAGATTCTAATGTTGTTATTGTCTCCTGACAGATTGTCCTACATCACTGAATGTGGTCCCAGCTGCAGCTTCTGAATCATTACCAAAGACAAATTCACACCAATCACATTGCAGTAGTCTAACTGAGTGATGGTCAGAGTAAGAGTTATTAATGTGAGGGTCTACATGGGATCATAATTCATAAGCGATTCAGTACTCAGCTAAATTATTGGCTCCATGTACTACTTAAAAAAGGAAATGGGAACTCAGAAAGATCCTTTTTTGGGATACTGTTTTGAGGACACATGTCTTTGCCTAGATTGACTACTGGGGATAGTAATGTTAGTGCCAAATTTAAGTTTTGTTGAATAAATGTGTCAAGTGGCATTACTTTAAATAACAATAAAATCTATAAAATCTATTTATAAGTAAACTCTTATTACATGTTAATGAGACTACCATTTTTGTTCATGTGTTTTTTTTCTGGTCTTCCAGTCTTCTTGTCATAACATGTTAGCAGGGTTAGCCTTTAAAACAATTATAAGTCTGAGGTGTGTATAGTATAATATATTGTGATATGAAGAAAATATATAAAATACCTATTAGCTTTTCCCTTTGATAAAGAGGACATATCAGTATAAGACAAATCAGAACCAAAAAAACAGAAAAAACAAAATGAGATTTTTTTTCATTCTTGTTTTAAATTATGGAGAAGGAGTAGAGTGTGTGAAAGAAGTGCCAAAACTGCTAAATAATTGCCAAAAGTCTAGAAGATGAATACAGACCATTTTGTCAGGTTTCCCCTTCCAGGAAAGAATAAATCCGTTGACCAAATCCCCAATTCCCGGAACTAGAGGTTATATTCAAATCTTATGTAACACACTACCTTACTACCGTTTTTGTAGGGTCTGATATGTTTCTAAACTGTCCTTTGGTTTTTTTTAACCATCAGATTGTTCTTTTCACTTTTTCTGCGATAATTGCAAAGGCTCAGATAAAGACTGAGAGCAATGTTAGGATAAAAAGGAATGAATGCTTTTTCTTTCCTCCAGTTCAATTGTGTCTGATTCTTGGAGACTACCTGACAACTCCCTGCAGTTTTTTTGACAAGATTTTTCAGAAAAGGTTTGCCATTGTCTGCTTCTTAGAGTTGAGCAAAAGTGACTGGCTTTGTGCCCAAGGTAGAACTAGAACTCATGGTCTCCTAGTTTTTTGCCTGATGCCTTTAACCACTACAGCAGACTGGCGTTCTAATTGCACAGAGTTAGCTAAATAATTAGCCAGGGTCACATAAAGATTGAGAGCAGTATAAGGATAAAAAGGATTGAATGTCGTTTTAGTGATAAAAGACTACACACAAAATAATCCAGAGAACATAATAAATTTTGTTTTCCTTCCCTCTCCCTCTTTCCAAATAAACTGTCTAACTAAACTGTAACAGAAGACTGAACCACAAACTGTAGGACAGACATCCCCAAGGTAGCATTTGTGGAATACAGGTGATCCTCAACTTATGACTGGATTTCTGGTCATAAGTCATTATGGTTGTAAGTTGAGGCACCCACATGACCAAACCTGATTTTAAATTTTTTTGTGGCAGTTTTTAAGCAAATAGCCATGGCTGTTAAGCACATGCTTCACTTGTAAATGCAAATCCATTCTTCCAAATGGGTGGTTTTTTGCCAGAAACTGGCATACATTGTCGGAAACTGTCATAAAACTTTGCAGAATGTGACCATGTGACCCCAGGAGTGGTTTGTGAGTGTCACAATATTTTACAACAGCTAAAGGTGCTTTATATTAAATGGCTGGTTGTAAGTCAAAGATGATATCTAGTGCTTTGAAAAGGTATTTTGCTTTGATGAAAATGGTACCCTTGATGTTAAGAATGGCATGTAGTGACTCTGTAGCTTACCCTGACTGTATTTTGGAACTCTACGGGAATGCATAGATAATTTTAAAGAAGTTATGAAGGGATGGTTAATGAAAATGAGCAACAACTCAATCCTGGGAAAGAAGAAAGTGTGAGAATGAAACTCAAGATAACCTTCTTTGAGATTGTTTGGTATAAGAAGGGGGAGAAAGAAACTCTAGTGGGCTTTCAAGATTCTGTTATTATTCCTATAACAATCAAGTAACCTTCCTGGAACTGGCATACCTCAAAGGGCCGTCAGGAGCTTTTCTCATCCTTTCTCACAAAACTCATACTATTGAGAGGATTTCAAATAACATTTCTGCATAGTACTGACCAAAGTGCTTCCAGTTCAGCAAATCCCTAGGGCATCAAAGATGGCCCGATTGGAGTACCTTTAACACCCACTGAACGTCTTCTAGGTGAGGGGAGTTTGTCAAATGCTAAGAGATTGTTTGCACTGTGTTGAAGATGCTGTTCTATCTATAGTACCACATGTTGAAGGTCTGTCAAGCAAGGTACATGTTTTTAGCCCATATCCTGCCCACTGTGATAATATTTCAGGTATTTCTAGAGAAGATTGAAGGAATCTTCTTCAGCAGCAATGGCCACCTACATATCTTCATCCAGGCAAATTGGGATACCTCTTCACTCTGGTGAGTGACCTCCATGGGAAAAAAATCAAAGCTAAAATAAATCATTTTGCACCATCCTCCTGAAAAACAATGATATTTTTTTTGGTGACTTCCTCATATCATTATCAGAGAGTCCACCACCCTATTCTACTATTTCTCAATTTTGTTTATATACAAAAATAAACATTAATAAATCAGAATAGAGCTGGAACAAACCTTGGAGGTCTTCTAATCCAACCCCCTGCTCAAGTAGGAGACCTTCTACCATTTCAGACAGGTGGCTGACCAGACTTCTCTTAAAAACCTCCAATGATGAAGCACCTACAACTTCTGAAGGCAAGCTCTTCCATTGGTTAATTGTCCTCACTGTTAGGAAGTTTCTCCTTAATTCCAGGTTGCTCCTCTCCTTGATTAGTTTCTATCTATTGTTTCTTATCTTGAACTTCTGGTGCTTTGGAAAATAAGTTGATATTTGGGGTAGCCCCCAAATATTAGAATACTGCTATCATGTCACCAGGGCTGAAATCTACCTTCCCTACTGATTTGGAAGTGTGCATTCTGCGTGCACACGCCATAGTCACCTCCGATTTTTGACCCTCTGCGTATGCACAGAAGGCTTTGTGCATGCGCAGTGAGTTAAAAACCAGGAAGTAACTACATCCCGGCGGGTGGGCGGAACCATGCGCCACTGCCACTACCGGTACATGCGAACCGGACAGAACTGGTAGGATTTCACCACTGCATGTCACCCCTAATCCTTATTTTCTCTAGACTAGCCATACCCAATTCCTGCAACCGTTCTTCAATCGTTTTTGTCTCCAGACCTTTAATCATCATAGTTGCTCTTCTTCGTACTTTTTCCAAAGTCTCAACATCTTTTTGTAATATGATGATCAAAACTGGATGCAGTATTCCAGGTGTGGTCTTACTAAGGATTAATAAAGCAGTACTAATACTTCATGTGATTTTGATTCTGTGCCTCTGTTTATGCAACCAAGGATTGTATTAGCTTTTTTGGCTGTTGCCGCATATTACTGGCTCATAATTTATAGCAGTATAAATTTAAGACTTTCTGCAAAACCAGAAAGCATCAGAATGTCAGTTGACTCTGTAGATCACCTTTGAATTTCTGAAGCAATTCAAAGATAACTAGCTCAATTTGATGCCTTGAATCAATCTGAAGATTCAATACAAAGATTTGATTCAAAGGGATGAGTCAATCTAACGTCCTTTGAATTGAATCACTCATTCAAAGCTTTACCCAGACCTACTATTAAACACAATACACTTCAGGGCTAATATAGATTTTCTGACAGTACTCTTCCAGGATTTCAGGCAGAAGCTTTTCCAGCCCCATCTTGAGTGTTGAAATCTGGGTTCTTCTGAATTCTATTACTGAGCAAGAACCCCTTTCCTACATTTCTGCTTTGCATCTCATAATGCTATAATAAAAGAAATATATTAGCAAATTGTACATATGTACTATACCTCTCTTCCAAAAACATTTTCCTCCATTTCCAATGAGTTTAAATTAGCAATATAATTATACTAATAAGAGCAATATCTAATAATAACTCTTCAGGTGTTTGACTGACATAATTGTGCAAGGTCATATAATGCCATGAGTTCATTCAAATATTTTTATTACAAGCTTCAGTAGTGCATTTCATAAATGGAAATAAAAATTACAATACAAATTAAAATGCAGCTCCAGCGGTTACTCTACTTTTACTGAAAACATTCTTTGTTTAGCTAAGGACCTGTCGTGGTAATGTTTTTGCTACGTCTCTAATTTGCTCGTGGTGAAGTTTATTGCATGGAATAAACTATAAACAAATACACGTAAGATAAGAAAAGGCAGTTTCTATTTGTATATCATGGAATGAGAGAGCTTCCTGAAAGGCATGAAATCTATTTTTAGCTGTGAAGATTTGAAGTATCTGGTGAGCCTGGGTTTCCCTAACTGTTTTGGATATGGTTGAATAAATTCTGAGACAGCATCCCTGAAATAGATTAATCTTTTAGGAGGGGAAAAAACAGTGCTTTGCATTGAGTTAATAACTCTATATTCCGCACCTCCAGTGGTCTGGGCTTTACAAAACTGAAGCTTTAAAAAACAAAAACAAAAAAAACCAGTTTATTTCACACAGAGAAAGCAACATATGAATGCTAGAAGAATGCTCTTCTAGTTTCCTTATGTAGAAATAACTGAATAAATATATTCAGTACATCATTTGTTTTGAAATTTAGCATCTGAAGCATACAGCCCTGTCCCTTTTCTGATTTGACCCAGACAGCATATCTATGAGAACCAAACATATTAAATCTGTAGCTGCATGTACAGTAGATCTGGGTTTTAAGAGCAAATCTGAATTATTGTTTTAATTGTTTGTTAGTTTTTTTAATGTGATTTACTGAATGTTAGTGTTGAAAGATATCCCACCCCGATTCAGATTAATTGTGTTTTCAGTGCAGTCTCTGAAGTCCTTTTCAGTCTGAGACAAAAGAAACAGGCAAATGAGAAATACATGAGGAATACTTTGAGAAGACCCTGATTGCTTTTTCAAGTTGGTGAAAAGTTGAGACATAGCTTGAACACTTGGTAACATGCCAACTGCTGTGAAAAATAGACATATCTCTGTCATGCCACATGGTATAGTGCAAACTACTGGAATTAGGATGGTCAGGCTGCCAGAGGTGAACTTGGACAAGCAAGAATAGGAAGTCAGTGCCCGATCATGAAATGTTTTATGTACATCTTTGTTGCCAGGGTGTCAAATGTCTTGTTATATTATTCTTCATGCAGCCACCCTCGTCCAGGTTCTTTTTTTAAAAAAAAATAAACCATTGTCCACTATTTTATTAGTCCTACTGAAATGCTTGTCACTATAACGAGCAGGAAAAATAGAGAATTGGCATATTGTATGAAGTTCTGAAACGATATATTCACCTTAAAGACATAGTGTGCAAGATCACTGCCAATGGGGGATCATCGGTGTCTAAAAAGGAAGGTAGATTAGCTTCCATCAAATTTTTTTCGTCCATCAGATGCACTTATTCATATGGAAGAGAGCAAAAGGAAGATATTATTAATTTTTAAAACCCTGATTAGAAAATTCTTGAAAGAGCATCTCAAGATTTGGAACACTTGCAACTCAACCAACTTGTGTTTTGCCTTGGGGGTCACTAATATGACAACTGCAATGCAGAATGCACCCCACCCCCCCTTTATTCCCATGTCCCAATAGACACAAAGATAGAGATAAGCAGCAGCTGGACAGCAAACAGTCATGCTGAAAGAATGAGTATTTAAATATTCAGCTCCCATTTTTGAAAATTGCATTGCAATTTTGAAAGCACATTTTCACTTAGGGAAATTAGGCCTTAGAGTCCTGCTGCAGATGACTGACAGAGCCAGCTCCCTGTCAATCTCCTATGGCTCTGAATGCTGATTAATTCCCCATTTAAACTGCATGACTACATTTTGTATTGTATGCTCGCATCATGAGGAACAGTAATGTCTCTGCTGGATTTACTGAGATGCTAAAAGAACAAGGAAGGGGGGGGGAGAAATCCCAGCAAAATCTTTTGCTGCCGTACCTTCTAAGACACAGAAAGATTTGGCTCGGTATCAGATAACAGTAAGTGAAGGAAGGACCGGCATCTAAAACCTCAGAATTCCTAGTCATGTCATTAAGAATTTCAGAAGCTCATGGATTGATGCAAAGTTCTATGAAATTGCATGTGAATGGAAAAAAAACATTAGAAAAACCAACTTTGTTCACTTTGTTTCTCTCTGTAATAGTCACCATAGAAATTGTTGCTGCTCTTCAATACCAAAGGTGCTCACCTGACATCTTTTACCATGCTTCATACGATTTCACATTGCTCCAGTGTTTGGGTGAACAAGCAGTGGCTTCTATTCAGTCTGCCTATATTGAGAGATTTATAGTAACTAAACATTTGATAAAATACCTTTCATTAATACAAGAACAACAGTGAAAGAGGGAAAGAGAAAGGAGAAAGCGTTCCTTGTGTAGCTTTATCTTTTAAATCAGAGGTTCAAGTCCACTTATCAGAAGCAACTGAATTGGGGGGCAACCAATAAGGGACATTTGGTCAGTAGAATAATTGTATTCCATAAACTTCCTACTGATGTTTGTTAATCTCATTAATTTTATAAGCATTTGGTGTTTAAAAGCATTTGGTGTTTGATTAATGCTCATAAGAATGAATTACTTCCTTTGATGCATCCATGTCTTATTAATTTTTAAACTGAGTTGTGTTGTGCAATTTAATTTTGAATTCATACAAAAGCAGATTATTCTGAAAAATCTCTTCCTTCTCTCCCACATTATCATGATTTGCTGAAACTTAAAATTACTTCCATGCTGGTAGATTTTCTCTTAATATAAGTGTTGCACATGAACTTTTATTTGTCCTGAATATTACAAATATATATTACAAAATTTCCCAAGATTAAAAAAATAGCCCGTTAGTTTTTCTTTCACAAAAACTGAAGAGTTCTCCATATTTTTAGCACCTGGTCAGAAGTTCAGTTGAAGGATGGGCAATCATATTCATTTAGTTGCAGCATAAGTATCATTTGAAAGGCTCGGTAGACTTAAGTTAAGAGAAAGCTAAGGTGTTTTGTGCTTACTAGGGGTGAATGAGCAAGCAGTCGCGTTTTGTATGGTGACATACAAAATGAAAGCAAATATAAAGATCAGAACCCCTTTCTAAAAGGTGTAGAAGAGTCTTGATCTTGTCTTCCAGTGAACTGCTGCACAAATACTAATGCAAAATCCATGTACTCTTGGTTTTCCCCATCTGTTTCTACCCTTTCTATTGTGCTGTATTTTTCTGTCTAAGTGAAAAGGAGAAGAGAGTGAATGGAGTGGGCCTATCCAATACATAGTAAGAACATAGTGCATTAGGAAAATAATGGCAAACACATTTTTGTTTAAATCCTTTCATCTCCTTCTTTAGCTCCTTTTTGTTTCAGCTGCTGTGAACACTTGCGATAAAGCCAATGTTACATTGAAAGGATCTTCCTTTTAAAAATTTATCTATCTATTTATTTATTTATTTGTATTCCTCTCATTTTTATTTGAAACATGACATTCAAATTGGAAGTAGGAGCAGAGATCAGCAAACCCTGTCAGCTCTTGTCAACCCAGGTGTAACAGTGTGATCTTCTTAAATTGCTGCTAATCTGCCAAAAATCTCTTTTATCTGCTGTCTCCATCATGCTGTTTGCTCACATTTGGTTAACACTTTAAATTTCCCTTTTGGAGGTGTCACTGTTTGCCATTTAGTAACTAAGATGAACTGTGAGAGCAGCTTAAAGCACATGGATTTGGGAAGCTCAAAAAGCTGATTAGCTATTCAGGGAGAATAATCTTATTGAAAGTAGTAAGAGCTGTATAAAGAATGCTTTCCCCTTTCCCCATAACAATCTTCTAATTATGTTGTCAAGCTTGCTGTCGTGTTCTCTCCCTGTGCCATTAAGGAAACCATTTTCTATGTTAAAAAAGAGATTTCCAGATCGTGATGATGTTTGCTGATTTTTTTTATTGTTTAAAGAATCTGTGTGTATTAAACCAAACATTAAAAAATGATTCATGTGCAGCATAATTATTTGAGATGAAGAACTCAAGGCAAGGGTGGAGGGAGAGAGGCGGGATGTGTGCGGTCTGTACACACACGCATACACACACACACTGACATACATGGCGGGGGGGAGTAGTAAAAAGAGAGATTTGTGGGATTAATATTCTACATAACTGCATGAGGTTTTTACCTCTGTGGCTGGATTCTGAATCTGGCCTCGGATCTTTGTGATTGAAACACAATTCATAAATCAATAGCAGAAGCAAGGGTCATAAGCAAGGCCAGCAGATATCTGTCTACAGGAGTAGATTTCATAGGAATATGGAACAGTACCTAGTCAACTGTCAGATAACAAGTTCAATGGTGCACAAACCTGTTTGGATTCCTGGACCTGGTATAGTTGGATGAATGATGATGAGGGAAAAATTGAATATGCTGAGAGACAATAAAGCTTGGCTGTGGCCATTCACAAATCCCAACTGAAATGAAATAGAATTGATTGAATACTTTATTTCTATGAAAGCCAGTTTCCAAACTTTTGCAAATTTGTGTTTTTATCATCAAAGGCTAATGTGGCTACACATTCTAGAAGATGCATCCAAAATGCATCTAAAGACTGGCAGAGTAGGCAAGGTCACATAGCTTTTTATTATTTTATTATCTATTTTGAAATAAATGCAAAACTGCAGATGAAACATTTATTAAGCAGGTCTAAACATCATCCTGGCATTGGGGCCACTGAATGTTGTGCCTGTTTCTTCAATATAAATTGTATCTCTACATTTGGTCTATAGACTGAGCTAAATTTATGAATGTACTTATTCATTTATTTATTTGATTTATAGCCATCCTTATTTTGTCCAGTTCAAAGTAGCATACATAACTGCTTCCCCTTTTATTTTCCTACAATGACCCTGTAAAATGGATTTGGCTACAACTTGTGAATGTATTCTTTTTTGAGAGGAGGGTTTTGAAAATGAAAACAGAACAAAGTGAAAAATGCTAAATTGCAACATTGCAGAAAGCCTAAACGTTGTTGTGCTTCATCTTGATGAGCACTTAAAATATAAGAAGAAAGGAAATGCAGTTTAACTTCAGACCATTTTACCTATTTTCTAGGTAGTTCTTTAAGTTTTATTTCACAATCTTATTTGATCATTTGAATTAATGAACATATATGACTACTTGGTTTTTCTCTATCAAATATCATACCGTACATGCTGAGTGAAAAGGGCTGGTGGCCATTTGCCATTAAATAAGTTGGTGGTTGTATTCAATGCTAAAATAATATAAATAGTCCACTAGCAGATATTAACATCCAAATGCCTTTTTGTATAACTGTTTTCAAAGCCTTTCTCAAGCTCAAGAATGAGGTATTGTCTGGATCTCTGGTGGAAAGCTGTTCCAATGGATGGGGCTTCATTATAACATTCATTTTTCAACCTCTCCAAATCTGTCATGGGGAGGGAACCATAACATGCCCACCTAGGATGAATGCATTGGATGGATAGAATTCATTTGAAGTAGATGCACTCCAGTTGGCTAGATGCCAAACCCTAGCACTGTTCATCCATACTGTCACTTTGAATTACATCAGAATTAAGGTAAAGGTAAAAGTTTCCCCTGTCCAGTTGAGTCTGACTCTAGAGAGTAGTGCTCCTCTGTTCCATAGCCAAGGGAGCCAGCATTGTCTGAAGATGCTTCTATGGTCATGTGGTTGGCATGACTATATGCCAAGGGGCATGGAATGCTGTTAGCTTCTCACCAAAGTGATACCTATTTATCTACTTGCATTTGCATGCTTTCGAACTGCTAGGTTGGCCGCAGCTGTGGCAAGTAATGGGAGCTCCCCATCACATGGCCCTTGGGTCTCGAACCCAGGCTGTCAGCTTCCCAGTGACAAGCTCAGTATCTTCACCCCCTCTATATAAGGGATACTGAGCCACCCCAGTATAAGAAATATTGGGAGCTAAATGCAGAATTTGAAACATAAGCATTATAAATAAAGATTTATTTTATTCTGCTGGCCCATGGATTGCTACATCTTGTACCGTTTTTTGCTTTTCAAATTGTCTTCAGAGGCCACCCCAGCTAAACCAGACTTCCTTCTGCCTATCAAATGGGGCCTAGGAAAAATCTCCTAATTGTGGACCTTCTCCAGAGTGATCACTGGAACAATTTAAACGCCAGATGAGCATGCAATAAGAGTATTGCTGAGATCCTACTTCAACCAATTTCTCTGATAAGCAAAATCAACAAAACAGAGGCCTTAACAACTGAGATGAGTCCTCTCGCCACGATTTGTCCTTGTTCCTGAATCCCATCATCCGGGGCTGATGTTTCTTCTGGTGAGGTGGGGGGGGCGTGTCTCTAACTCTAACCCTGTGGTGACCAGTTGTCCCTGTGTCCAGTTGGCTGGGGCAAGCCAGTGGAGGCAAGCAAATCCTGCCACCAAATCCCTCCCAGAGACCTGTACGCGCCCACAGAGCGGGCCTTCTGAGGGTCCCGTCGGCGAAACAATGCCGGCGGGTGACCCCAAGGGGAAGAGC
>JANHFK010003584.1:0-11906 GCA_036250565.1 Sibynophis collaris | reverse complement strand
CAGGAGTGGGGAGGGAATGGGGATTTTGCAGTATCCTTCCCCTGGAGTGGGGTGGGAATGGAGATTTTGCAGTATCCCTTCCCTGCCACACCCACCAAGACACACCATGCCCATCAAGCCACACCCACAGAACCGGTAGTAAAAAAAATTGGATTTCACCAATGATCACAACACAATCAAGGCTTTGCTCATTTTTATGTAGGTTGCTTTGCACATAAGAACCAGGCTCCAGTTGCATCTTTGTGGCCACTGTCTAACCACCCCCGTCAATAACCTGTGGGATAGGTTTCACTACTTTAAATTTTTTAACTTCCATCAAAAGCAAAACCTGCAAACATCCCTGCTCTTGTGTATCTTACCTTGGTTTTGGAAATGGATATAAAAAAACAAGCTTCTCATGGAGAAAGACCACCAGCTCAAAATCAAATATTTTTTTTATATAACTTACTTAGTTGAATGGATTTCTGGAGTGGAAGGTTCAGATAGTACTATATGGACATTTGTATATATATACAAAGCCACCCTAAGTTATGAGGGCTGGAGCAGGATGTAAATATGCAAAGAGAAAATCAAATCAGAAATACTAGTATGAATTATGAAAATTCTCATGGTAATTGTGAAAAGAAGCTCCTTCTAAAGGCAAAGTCAATTTTTCGTGGTTTTAAATCATTGTCTGTGGAGATTCTCAGTCATCCAGGTCATGGCTGTCCCAAAGGTGCTTTCTTTCAGAAGGCAACTGGATTTTCTTGTTTTGCTTGAAGACCTTTCACTTTTCATCCAAGAAGACTCTTCAGTTCTGATTGAATGGAGAATGATGGAAGGATTTATATTCCTTGCAGTCACCAAGCTGTTAGCAACCTCTCTGAGAGCCATTGAGGCCACTTGGAGGTTTATCTGTGCCCTCACCTGAATCCTGTAGTCTGTTATTTTTTTTTCTGAAAATCCATTCATGCTCCACAACATTCAAAGCAGGAGTGAAATCCAACAGATTCTGACAGGTTCTAGAGAACCGGTAGCAGAAATTTTGAGTTCGGAGAACCGGTAGTAGAAATTTTGAGTAGTTCAGAGAACTGGCAAATGTCACCTCTGGGTGGTCCCAGAGTGGGGTGTGAATTGGGATTTTGCAGTATCCTCCCCCTGCCACACCCACTAAGCCATGCCCACCAAGCCACACCACACCCACCAAGCCACGCCCACAGAAACGGTATTTTTTTTAAATGGATTTCACCACTGATTCAAAGGATATTCATCTCAAAGTGCAGAGCTACCGTGCTTCCCAAGAATTAGACCCTGTCTTATATTTTTTTGAACCTTGAAATAAGCGCTTGGCCTTATTGCCATGCGCTCAATATCCCGATTGGGCTTATTATCAGGGTAATGTCTTATTTTGAGGGAAAACAGGGGGAAATGCCTATGGAGATTCTCAATTATTCAGGTCATGGTTGTCCCAAAGGTGCTTGATTTCAAAAGGCAGTTGGACTTTCTTGTTTTGAATCTTTTTTTTAAAATCATTGTTTCTCTTCTCTTCAGGATTTTGACTTGCTGGTGATTACAGTATCGGATGAAAATGATAATCAGCCTCTTTTCACTCAGAGTTCCTACCAGGCTGAGGTGCTAGAAAATTCCCCTCCAGGTAGGTGTGTCCTTCACACTGCCCAAATCTCAGGAGCCTCTTCAGAGCACTCAGGTGCTTTCCTGCTACTAATAAAAAAGGTTCTATTTTTCTGTTTAAAATATTTTAAGACACATACAATAAATAAAATGGGGATGAAGGGGAAAAAACCCTGTTCCTTCATATTTTTCAGGCACAGGACATTTTCCAGTTTTTAAAAATGATTCTCCTTTTTCTCTCTCTATTGCAAGATTTATGTGTTTTCAAAAGCATACAGGTATTGTGTTTCCCCAAAAATAAGACCCTGCCTTATATTTTTTGAACCCTGAAATAAGCGCTTAGCCTTATTGCCATGCGCTCAAAAGCCCGATTGGGCTTATTATCAGGGGATGTCCTCAACTTACAACCAGTTGCTTAATGACCATTTGAAGTTATGATAGACCTCTAAAAGCTACTTGCGACCAGTTTTTTTGGGCACTTGGCAACCGGTTCACGTTTATAGCCATTTGCCGTTTCCCGTAGTCACATAATCAAGATTTATGACTTTTTTTCTGTTTTTTTTACTTCCAATTTTTGATCCCCAAAAAATGTTTACCAAATTGGTTTGTTTAATAACTGTGGCATTGGTTTAAAAGCCATAGTGTTTGCTTAACAACCATGTTCTACTATATAACCAGTGCAAAAAATGTCAACAATTTGGGTCCAATCATGGGATGCCTCTATTATGACTATAATGACTTGTAAACTCTACTTCTGGGCAGTTTGAAGACTTCCTGATACATAAGTGAAGTGGGAGAAAATTTTCTGAGAAATTACTGTACTGTATATAAAGGAAAAATGCTTTTGAAGTGAAAGAAACAGAAAGGGAAATTGAATAAGTCAAATACACCCCCAGATTTATTTTACTGCTTCTGTTCTTGGCTTTTTAGGTGATTTCTAAAATATTCCTACTTCTCTTTCCCATTCAGAAAATGCATCTTTTTTCAAACTTTGCAATAGGGGATTATTTAAAGCTAAGTTATGGCGTTTTGTAGCTCACTTGAATTGGAATAGCAATCAGTGAAAATGACAAGGTCTCGTGTGCTGATTCTAGACACTCATATTTGCTTCTTTGATCCCTTCGGGCATCAGTTATATTCGTGCTTCTGATATTTGAATTGCATGTTGAGAATAAGCATGTTTCCTTGTATTCTCAGTTTAATCAATAAAGGAGAATATTTGTAGTTCAGGATTGAAATGAAGGGGTCCTTGCTGTCCTCTGAGCTTGCTTGTTTTCTTGCAGATGTTTCATTACCCAAACTAAGTAACATCATCAGTGCTAGTCCTAGCACAGATGTTACCTAGCACTGATAATGTTACCTAGTTTGGGTAATGAAACATTGGCAAGAAAAGAAGCAAGCTCAGAAAGCAGCAAGGACTCCATCTAAGTTTAATGAAACAGCAGTTTTGACCAACATGCTTTTGGAGAAACCTTTCAAATGAGGATTGCAAATCATAATATTGACCTTGATATGTGATCTGATTTGAAAGGCTCACCTCCACAGTTTTGGTTATCACAGCTATAATGTAATTAAACCAATTACTTTTTGTTAAGCCAAATGCTTGAGAGAAGGAAATATGCAAGCAGATGGCTTATTCCAGGATTGTCAAACTCACGACCGGATGCGTCACGTGCTGGCCACGCCCCCACCCAATTTAGCGAAGGGGGGGAAGTCCCGATATGTCACATGATGCCTCTGTGACGACATGAGTTTGACACCCCTGGCTTATTCCTAGGCCAAATTGTTGTTTGAAGTATCTGGAATATGAAATCATCCCTAAAGAAATTGCACATAAATATAGTTTTTCACCTAATGTGAAATTATGACTTTAAATACTTGAAATAGTTTCTCACGTATTTACATCTCAGTGAACCACATGATATCCTTAACTGACATACTCTCTCAGGAGCTCAAGAATTTGCCCGGAAGATAACATTCCACTAAATGTCTTGATTTTTTTTCCCCCACTTTAATGTGGCTGATGAACATATGTTTTGTTTTAGCAGGGTTTAAGGCTTCTTCCAGGTGCGTCTTGATTCAGTCTGCCAAGGCTACACCAGGCACTATTTTATTGTTTCATAGGATCTCACCTTATTTCATTCATTCATACTTCATTGTTGATCATCAGGGAAAGGGAAGAGGGAGGTAGAGTCAGTCGATCAACATTATGCCTCTTTTCTGAGTTCTTCGTGTTTGATTCAGGAACTCCTCTCACTGTCCTTAATGGACCGATCCTAGCTTTGGATGATGACAAGGGTATCAATGCAGTGTTGACATATCAACTGCTTGGAAAAGAAAAGAACCTATTTATCATTAACAACAGAACAGGTAAGAAAGACATGCACTCTTCATATATTATTTATTTATTTATTTGTCGAGTACGTATTAGATAATATATATAAGTATAAGCATGAATTGAATACATAATATGAATAAAATTAAAGGGAACATTAGGACAGGGACGGTAGGCACGCTGGTGCTCTTATGCACGCCCCTTACAGATTGTAGCTTAGGGCAGTATTGCTCAACTCTGGAAATTTTAAGACGTTTGGACTTTGACTCCCAGAATTCCTTAGTCTGCATGCTAGCTGGGGAATTCTGGGAGTTCAAATCCACATGTCTTAATAGTCTGTCAGCATTGAGAAGCGCCGACTTAGGGCATGCAAAATATGGTTTGGGATTAAAAGGATCGACTCCCCTCGCCTGAGGCCACGTGAGAGCAGTTCTTTGTCCTTACATGCAAGGCCCTTCCAGCAAATCGTCTTGCATTCCTGGTTTGGGAGGAGACTGGGCTGGGAAAGCCCTTAAGACATGTCATCCCAAGTAGCCAGACAAGGAATGTCTCCCGGGACATACATGAAAGGGGAAACCAAGAGAATTGGCGCTGGCTCTTAAAAGCAAGGAGGGATGTAGTGCACGTGCTGCACCCAAGGAAGCTGTGTGCTTGGACTGAACTTGGAAGACCTTGTGGGTTTCCATTCGAGGAGCTTCTTCTAAAGACTAGTCCAGGGGTCAGCAGCCTGCAGCTCTGGAGCCGCGTGTGGCTCTTTCACCCCTCTGCTGCGGCTCCGTCACTCAAAATATGCGTCACAACCACCAATGTGTGACACCTGCTAGCACGTGATTTATTGAGCTTTTCAATCCCCGTTGGGCCAACCATGGATAAATTCAAGAAAAGAAAAGTTTCAGAAGAAAACAGAACGTTTAATTCAACTACATATGCTAGTTTTGTGGCTGTTCAAGAAATAGTCAGGCACGGGAAGGGTTTTGTGGCTCCCGGTGTTTTCTTTTCTGTGGGAAACAGATCCAAATGGCTCTTTGGGTGTTTAAGTTTGCAGACCCCTGGCCTAGGGTCAGGGGCCATGGCCCAGGGACGCGTCATTCCCAGAGGCCCCAGAGTCATCGCCTGCCACGACCAGATTGGGAATGCGCCATTCCCCAGCTATGGCCTTGTCCTGGAGCAGCCACCCGTTCGCTGCCCACCTTGACTGGGTTGGGGAATGCACTATTCCCTGGCTTTGGCCTTACCCTGCAGTCTTCACCACCCGTTGCCCACTCTCCCTTTGCCAGGCAACGCAGCTACTCCCCACCAGCCCAAATCTCACCCCCCTTGTTGCGCGATGCCTGTAGCCACCGCCTCTTTTTTTCAGTGCAGCTGGACATTTCCTGTGCTGAAAAAGAGACAGCGGCTGCAGGATTATTGCAGCAAAAATTACCAAAGCTGCTCTATCTTTTGAACATGCCCACATGCCCACACTACCCTGTTCCATGCGCCAGCCATGCACGCACACACTGTTACCTGGACAAGTCCCTCCAGCACAGTGGCAGCAGGCAACGATGTGCACGTGCATGACCAGTGCATGGAATAGGGTAGCAGCAAGTTCAAGAAATGGAGCAGCTCCAATAATTTTCATTGCAAGAACCCTGCAGCTGCCATCTCTTTTTCGGCACAACAAGCATCCAGCCACACAGAAAAAAAGAGGTGGTGACTGCAGGCATCTCATGACAAGGGGGGAGAGATGCAGGCTGGCAGGGAGCCCAGAAGCGATGGCTCAGCCCTGGCTTGCCCTACCCTCTGCCTGCCACCAGCTGCCATGGGAGGAAGGTAAGCCCAAAGAAAGAGGTGATTGTGGAGGAGGAAGCGGGGCTAGGCCCGGGGCCTCTGAAGGAGAGGAAATGGGACTGGCGAAGAAAGAGTGGGAGGCCTTTGACAGATTAGGCCAGGCCTGGGCAGAAAATAGGTAGAATAGAAATTCATTTTTTTTCCTACCGGGCTCTGTGCGCATGACTTGATGGTGGGGTCATATGAATGAGTGGGTATGTCCATGAGTGATGTCAAGTTGGCTGGCCACACCCACTCAGTCACAGGACCCCCTCATCAAACCACGCCCACAGAACCGGTAGGGAAAAATTTGAATGTCACCACTGATTACAATATTCTAAAATCACCATTACTTTATCAAGCTTTTTATCCACATTTTCAAACTGAATTTGTAAGTTGAAAAATATTCTTTCTGCCCAACTTTCCCAATAAACTTGTCTTGAGATATTGCTTGCATTTTGACTATATTTTGATATAGTACAAAATACCTCAGTAGCAAAACTTTTACAGATAAAACCTTTACAGCCAGTTATAAAACAGCTCCTCTCAAAGACAGGAAAAATTAATGAGAAGAGCTTTCAACAAAAAAGCAGAAATTTTTATCAGAAACTAAGAAAAATTAACACCATATTAAGAATTCTTAATAAATCATTGTAACATTGCTGTAGTGAAAATACAATAATCGTGACGTAAATCAAAACAGATTTCTTTCACTACACAGAGTTGCCGTGGCTTCCATGCGGAAAAGAGAGAATTGGTTTTACAGCAGCTAATAAAACAATAAAAAGAACATTAAAAAGAAGCCACTTTAAGATCCAGCAGGGTGTTAAATTAAATCAGCATTCAAACAGTAGATTAACATTTAAAAGTAAAAATCAGAAAAAGAAAAAAAAATCAAAAAGTACAGTTAAAATATAAGCATTCTTAAAAATCAGACAGTGGAAAGGAAAAGATGGAGACTCAATTCTCTTACCACCCCATCTAGCATTGTTACCTTCTAGGTCCTCTTTTCAGGTAGGTCATGGTCGTCCAAGAGTCATCTTGAGTTATTCCTAGTAGCTCCCATTCATAACTGGGAAGTATGTTGTCAGCAGAGGGGAAAAAATCTTGCTGAGTCAAAACGTCATCTATATCATTCCACTAAATATCCTTTTTCATAAATAATAATAATAACAATAAATTTCAAACTAATGCTATGAAAGTGAAGATACAAAAATCCACCAACAATACAAACTGCCGACAACAAAATCAAAACTATTTCACATTTAATATGTGAATGCAGCAAAATCGCACAAACTGATTATAAAGCGACCGAGTTGCTAAATTAATCCACTGGTCATTATATAAAAAATACGACATACCTGTATCCGAAAAGTCATGGGAGCACAAAGTAGAAAAAGTTACCGAAAATGAGATGGTGAAGATCTTGTGGGACTTTAAATACAGACTGATAGTCATTTGGAACACTACACGCCAGATATCATGGTTGTCGAGGCCGAAACATACAGTTTGTTGATACTGCTGTAACAGGAGATGCCAGAGCCGAAGAAAAAGAACTGGAAAAAATTACGAAATATTGTGACCTGGCCATTGAAACTACACAGCTATGGATGAAACATGTAACAGTGATAGCCATTGTCATCGGGGCACTTGGTACCATGTCCAAGAATTTTATAAAATACTTCAAGAAATTGCAGCTTCCTGCAATAATACCAGTGGAACTACAAAAAATTGCCCTACTCAGAACATCATAATTTTACGAAGGTACTTGGTTGATACCCAGGACGCTGGCAGCAACCCGTATCAATCATTAGCACTAGACAATCATATTTGTGACACATTTTTAAATGTTCAGTTGACTGAGTTTCATGTTTAAATAGTAATAATAATAATAATAACAACAACAACAATAACAAGCTTTATTGTCATTGTACATATATACAATGAAATTGATTTAGCCTCTACTGGTGCAATCCATAACCAAAATACAAGACAACATGAATAATATAGAAAATGGCCCTTATACAAGTAACTAGGAAGAAACCAGTCATATGTTTCCATGTATGCATGGAGTGATTGTAGTTGTATTTAGGAGTCTGACAGCCCATGGATAAAAGCAGTTTTTAAACCTGTTTGTCCGACTGGCTATACTTCTGTGTCTTCTGCCCGATAGTAAAAATGAGAAAAGACACTGACCAGGATGTGAATCGTCCCTAAGTATTTTCCTTATTCTGCTGAAACAATGAGACCTGGCGATGTCATTCAGTGGTGTTAGGGGGAAACCAATGGTTTCTTGTGCCGAATTAATCACTCTCTGTAGTGCCTTCCTGTCTGCAGCTGTTGAACCAGTGTACCATACTGTTATTCTTATGTAAGGATATTTTCTATCGTAGACTGATAGAAAGTGGTCATCAGCCATCGTTCCACCTGATTTTTTCTGCAGGACTCTAAGGAAATGAAGTCTCTGTTGAGCCTTACTAACCACCAGGGATGTGTTGTTTTTTTCAGGTGAGATCTTGATTAATAAGCACTCCAAGAATTTAAAAGATGAAACCCTCTCCACTTCCCCCTCGATATACAGTGGGGCAGGCTCCTTTCTGTGCTTCCAGAAATCCAGCACCATCTCCTTTGTCTTGCTAGTGTTTAAATGTAGGTTTGTTTTTTGAACATCATGTGGATAGCTTCTGGACTTCTCTGTATGCTTATTCATTCCCTATTTCCCCCTATTTCCATTTCATTTTAATATTACCTCAATTGCTAACTAATCAATATTTAATATTGCTACTATTATTAATTAGTATTCAGATTTAATAACATTTGTAGATATTATGCTACACACTCAAGACTTCCTTTCATGGCTTTCAATTGTATTTTATTTGTTTATTTACAGTATATTATTTATTTCACTACCCAACTTGCAAATGATGATTTTGAGCAGTTTACATCAGGTTAAAAACATAAAGAAAAAAGCCACTACTCATTAAAAAATACACCATAATGCAGCATAACCAGGACCAAGTCCCAAACATACTCTAGTTGCAAAACCACTACAGGATGGCTAATTATATGTAAACAAATTTTCAAGGCCTTACAAAAGCCCAACGGAATTTGGCCATCCAGATCTCAGGGAGCATGCCATTCCAAAAGGCATCATAAAAGAAATGAATGAAGTATCTGCATAAACATATTGTGATACTTTCTGAGATGACTGGAACATCTGCCTACACAGAAAAGTTAAGGCTATTTTATTGTGCATTGTTCTAAATGGCCCTATCAAAAAAGTTTGCATAAAGCATTTTTTTTAATGGCTAACATATATACTATATTTTAAAATGGAAATTATAGCAAGGGATGCCCATGATATATTCTGGAAATACATTTTTGCTTTTGTTTCTGAACATTAAAATACACAATCTATTTTATACACACAACATGGCAGCATTTCAAAAAAAATCATTCCGCCTAGTTACTGCAACCAAAATATTTGTATTTATATAAGTAATTCAATTAATCTTTAAGGGGGAAAGACTCTAGTTAGATACATGTAAACATACTGGTTAGGCAGTACATCTTCATTCCTTCCACTTCAGCGAATGGAATTGTAGAGAACAGGCAAAAACAAAAAATGCACCAAAGTGCTTTATTCTCTTTTTATTGCCTGTCAAATTATTGCTGTGACACCCATAGTTGGTTGTGAAACATTGGAAACCACTGCTAGTAATGAAACACATAGTTTAAGTTTTGTATTGAATTTAGGTAATGTACCATAAAACATTGCATGAAAACACTAATTTTCTCAATATATATTAGTAGGCACCATGTTTATCAAAGAGAAGGGAAGATTTTTTTAAACATAGTTTCTTCCTATGAAGTGTTGGCTAAGCTTTATTTATTCATTTATTCATTCAGTAATTATAATTGTGATGGCATGTGGGTCATCAAATTACTGAGGGGATGACAATGGGTGTCTACTATATTAGACTACAATATTATCTACGTGTAAAACAGTTCACATTTCTGATATGAAAATGCTCTAAGTATAGGTCTCTTTACTCTTTAAGCAATGGATAACATTTGTCAAATGAACTGTGTGGGGAAACCTACATTTAGTCAGGTCATGGCTGGCCATATTACTGGAGCAAAGCAATTGCTTCACATGGGACTTATTTAGCAGGGAAATGAAGTGGCTGCATTGTCTTGGAGGATAATGCACAACCTTCCATTTCTTAAAAATTAACCTGCTGCAGTGAAGGGAAGGGAAAGTATTAAGGTGAGATTCAGTTTCCAACTAGGTCAGGTCTACTGACAGAAGAGAATGCTGGTAGTTCAGGGTTGAACTATGGCAGGGGTGTCAAACTGACTGCCCATGGGCCAGATGCCACACCCACCCCAGCTCCACAAAGGCAAAACCTGCCGCGATGCATTGCGATACATCAAGTGACGCAATCGAATTTGACACCATGAACTATGGAGTTCTTGGTCCTTAGCGCTGATGATGTTACCTAGTTGAGTAATAAAATATCTGCAGGAAAATAACCAAGCTCAGAGAGCACCAAGGACCCCACAGGTCAGCTATAGTGTATGAAATGAAGGAAATACTTTCTTGTCCCCTATCTCAGACAGAAAAATACCCTGGATTTGTTCCCTTACTTAGGGTAACTTTTTCTGGGTACTACTAACAATTTTCAGAGACTTTTAAAATCATAGTAGGTTTTGGGACACTAAAGAAATAAAGAAATCAGTAATAAAGTCAAATAGTCACTTTTTCTGGACTTCAGATTGTTCTCACATTCACAACATTTTGTTTCCCAGACCAATGAATGTTTATAATTTCTGGACAGTTTTGGATTTGCTTTCAGCATAATGACTTTCCATCATTACAGTTCTCCAATATTTCTGGTTGTTACACCTCAGCAACTATGCCAAGAGGTTTCTAGTATTAACCCACAGAACAGTTGGGTCTATGATCTATCTATTACGGGCAAAGGGCTCATGTGGAAATAAATTGTAGGATTTGCTGATTTTAAGATAGGAGTGAGCAACCTGTAACCTAATACAGATACAGATACTTCTTCATTTCAGCAAAATTGAGATATGGTGGCAAATTGTCAAACTCATTGAAGCTATTTTTATGTTTCCTAAATAAGAAAATAGGCATGTTAAGCATCTAGTAATCCTAGTACACGTCTTTTGCCTCTTTTGCCAATCCAAACAAAGAACAGAAATAGACGCTGTGACTTTTAATCTCTTCCCTGCAGTGATGTCATTATTTAGCCACCTTTCCATTGTAGCCCAGAGAAAGGCAGAAAAACATATTTTAATGTTCTCAAAGTTTTTGACCTAGACCTGACAATTTTTTACCCTATGCCTGCTATCTAGAATGACAGAAATAGTACACATTCATGAGCTTAGCGTCAGGAAATTCAAGGACAAGGCTGTGATAAATAAGTTGTTCTATTGCAGATGGAAAAGAAGCTTTTATGAAAATGAAAATCAGAATCTTGGAACCTAATCATTTATATACAGTATGCTAGTCCCAGAGTTTAAACCTGCATTCTTTTTTCCTGCCTTTGCTTGTCCATCAATAATAATATCCTTTTTTAAAAGAAAAGGTTTTTCCTTGACTTCTTTTTTTCAGAAGTTTTATCCTGTGTTTATTTTTTTTTATAAATAATTCAAGTGGTAAACAAACATATTTCACTTTTCTCCTCTTTTCCCCACAACAACAACCCTGTGAGGTGAGATGAGCCATAGGAGTGACTGGCCCAAAATCACGCAGCCGGTTTTCATGTTTAAGGCAGGTCTAGAACTCACAGCCTCCCAGTAACTAGCCTGGGTGCCTTAATCACCAACTCACTTCTAGCCTAGTGCCTGAATCACTCGACCAACTTCTACCCAGTGTCTCCTCTTCTTGTTATGTAAGATAAAAAAGAGTTTTTTCCTCCGTAGTTTTCTATCAATAATTGGTCAGTCAAGGATTTTCCTTCTAGCCTTCATTCTACATTAACAACAAAGTCAACAACATACTGTTGTATAGTCTTCTTAACCCTGTTGCAGTACATTGCACTACAATGTTACAGTACATTGTCACACGTACTGTATATTTTGCCATATTATATATTCTATGATATTTTGCCATATTATATATTCT
>JANHFK010003583.1:26595-37800 GCA_036250565.1 Sibynophis collaris | reverse complement strand
AAAAGTATGAAGGCTATTGCTTAGCGCATTGTAAGCCGCCCTGAGTCTTCGGAGAAGGGCGGCATATAAATCAAAATTAATAAATAATAAAATAAATAAACTCATTGTGGCCAATTATTAGAGTATATTATTGTAAATCTGTTAGTTGAGTAGAATTCAGCTGAGAATGTAATGGCAAGAAGTTTTCTTAGTTACATAATACTATATTTAATAATAATAATAATAATATTTAACCTGTCTGACATTTAAAAAAAAATCCTGCTTCAATGGATCAGTCTTGTTCAGTCTTGTTCAGTTTTTGTTGTCAAGGACATTTAACAGATGGTTTTAGGAAGCTCAGAAGCACAGTAAGAGAGAGATTCCCTACTGGCTAATCAAAAACATATTAGCTAAAAATAGAAGCTATATTGTTTATTACAAAAAATATCTATTGATTGAAGTATTTTCATAAATTTCTCTAGATGGAAACTGGGGGGAAATGTCCAGAATTTTTTTGGTTATGATTTCTGCAATTCTTGTTCCTACCATCTGGCTGATTATCTTCTTTTATGTCCAGAATTGCTATAAATCACACATAGGTAATTTTCATAGTTGGTCTAATACCAACTAAAAAGCTAAAAGAAAGAGCCTAGAAAAACTGAGAACCAATCTAGCAAGAAGAGACGATTACAAATACAAAACATTCACAAGACAATTTATAAAAATTCTCAATAGAAAGCAACACGGATGGGATTCAAAAATCACAAATAATTTTGCAGAACAAGGTATCACCTCAGCTTCTATCACGTTAATCCTTTGATTTGTTCATATCTAAATTTCAGATGCTTTCTCCATCCTTCTTCAAGCCACCTCCTTCCCTTCCTCATTTCTCCATTCAATTAGTCTCATTTATTCCCATTAACATGGACCTTAAAAAATGATTGGGTCCCATAAATACATCCTCTCCATCTATATCCCCTTTAGAAGATATGGTTACTTGATGTTTTTCCATGGTAATTCACTGGGATGCCCATTGTCACTAAACAAATATCAAATCTTCCTTATTGAATGCAAATGTATAGTTGATACACAGTTTAGCTAGGAGTATTGTGTCTTGATTGACATCAAATTCCAATCAAATTTTGTTCCTGTGCATTCAAAAAATAGGTGGATCTGAATATTAGCACTGACACCAGCTGACTCACCTCCTTGGATATCACATATCCAATACAAAGTATATTATTCAAATACTATGTCTCCTATATCTAAAGAGTTTTACTCTTTCTAGCAGTCATAAACTATAAGATTATAAACTGTATTTTTAAAATCAATACCATAATCCATCAATTGGTAGAGCTTAATAGAAACCCTTGATCATTCTTTGTTCTGCAACCTGCTGCATCTTTTAGTTACTGAGAATTATAAAGGGAAGGAGACTAAATTCATTAAGCAAATGCCCATAAACATGATTAAATATATCACTTTATTCTTACTATTGGTTTTCCATTCTTTCTGCTCTTGTTTGCAACAGTAGTAATAAAAACAGCTGAGGCAATGCGTTGGCAAGCTCAGACTATTATTAAAGGGTATTTATCTAGTAATAAAAACCTTTTAATAGTCCTACCGATCTCAATAAGCTCATCAACAAAATGACTAAGAAATAGGACAAGTCTTTGTTAGGGTTTTAATGAGGAGGAAAAACAAGATTTCAGCTTCTACTCTAATAATTACACTTTGCTTTCATAAGGCGAATGGGTGACTGAAAAGCTCATCAAGGTATTATTTGAATTTTAAAATCACTATTTGAGCTCTAGTTTAATTTGTGCCTTTGCATTTTTTTCCCCACTGAAGCGGATTTCCATTAAATAAGGTTTTACTCATTTAATACAAAACCTTTTTATAAATGTCAATGGATTATTACTTGCTTCTACTCAATAAAGATATAAGTTTTAGCATTATTATTATACTGAGGTTGATGACTGAACAATACAAATCATTTGTTTCTACTTTAGCTACTTTAACTAGTATTACAATTTATAAAACAAAAATTGTATGGGATGGGTGGGTAGATGGGTAAAGATAGATAGATAGATAGATAGATAGATAGATAGATAGATAGATAGATAGATGAGAGAGAGAGAGATGAATATATAATTAGATTTTTACCAAAATTAAGTTTGACCATCTTAAAAATTATTATATAATTCTAGGGCATGTTATTAAGGTAATCTAGACATTGGATTGAATAAAATAATCAAGAAATAAAATGAAACAATTGCAATAAAAATGGCAATAAATGGGATTGTAATACACTGTTTATTAATATATCTGAAACAAATCAATACATCAGAATCAGAGAAAAATGTGAGTGAAGAAACGAGTCTTCAGCAAAGATTGTTTCTCAATAGAGCACTAATGCACAGTGATCCATTCAGTACATCTCATTTTTTTAGAGACATCCTTTAACTCCATCTTAACACCCATCCCATATATTTTTTGTTTTATAAAGTTTAATACTACAGTACATATTTCTTAGGGCTCTTCAAAAATGAAGTGAAATAAGTGCTTCAATTCTCACAGGAACAAGCAACTCTCTGCTGGCCATAAAACACCCCTTCTGTTTTCAGGCTTTCATGAGAGTGTAGAAATAAAAGGGTTTGTGTGTGTGCTGTTTTAACATTTGTATTCATTTTGATGAATGAACTCCTTAAGATGGTGCTTCAGGTGTTTGCCCTACAGCCTGATTTTTAAAAAAGAGATAATTTTAATAAATGGCAGATAGGTCTGGTGCAGTAGTGGGTTCCTACCTGTCTGGTTCTTAGAACTGGTACTAACCCCAGTGGGAGGCTCCGCCTACCCACCCGGATGTCATCACAGACACTCTGCACATGTGCAGAAGTTTCTGCACATGTGCAGAAGTGCCACACGCAACTAAGTGAGCATGTGCCTGCACACACTCCCATTGCGAGCCAGTAGCTAAAGTAAGTAGAGCCCACCCCTGGTCTGGTGCTTGTGCTTGTATAAGATCCAAAGCAATATTTTGTAGAGATTAATAGGCATGCTTTTCAGAATGGGCTTGGAGTTTTCACTTCCTAGTAACATTCATATTACAGGAAAGTGGGTCCCACAGTGCAGAATAGAGAGAAAAAAAATAAAAAGGGTATTCATTTGTTTGTCAAATATCATCTTATATTGCTATATATTAGTATAACTCCTCTAATAAACTGAGTCATATCAAGTCGGAATTCTAATAAGCAAGCCCTTTCCCTGTCTTGTTTAACTAGATGTGACCACTGTAATCATATCCTCATTTCTTAGAAAGTTGCCCTAGATACCTTCATCCTTGAGAAAATATTCTATGATTCCTTAAAGGATATTCATTACCACAGGGTAATGATGCTTAGTTGGATTTATGGGTTTGCAAGTAGTTTAACTATAGGTGGAGTAAATTATCCATACACAAGATTGCAATACGTATTGTGGAACAACCTATTTGTCATTTATTGCCCTTCTATCTCTTTTTCAGTAGTTTTCACAAGGCCAAGAAAAGAGTGAGGAAGATCAGCAGACAGCGCAAGTTACTGATTTGTTCAATGGCAGCTGATGTCCTGAAAAAGTGGTAAAACAAATTGAAACTACAGCCTCATATTCAGGACAAGGGGTCACTGTAGAAAAAGCTAATTATATCAATTCTCCTATCAACCTCGTTCCTTGCAAATATCAATGATTCAAATACTTAATGATGCACTAAAGTGCACCACTATTAGTTTGTTCACATGGAAGAATATGATAACCAATGCTATCATTTCTTATTATTACTCTTTCTATACAGCAGGATGGTTCATTCCTGTTTATAGAAATATGTAAATATTTCAGTATGTGTTAGATCAGCACAGTTCTCCCTGTATCGAGAGGGGAAAATTGGTGCCTTTTTAGACTATAATTTCCAGAAGCTCAAATCAATACGTAGGACAGGAATTATTGAGGTTGTATTACTGAACATCTGGAATTCAAGTATCATAGCCAAGAAACAGTAATGTAGTTATTGCCTCTTTATTTTCTTATTATTAACTAATAAATTGCTTTATTAGTTTGGGATTTTAAAAAACGCAACTGTTCATACCACGCTGTTTTGAGCAAAATTTCTTCAAAATCTGGTTATACCTGAATACACATAATTGGCTTGTTCTTAATTGAATCTCTGCTCTACTGGGCACCATTCAAGGATATTTGGCTCTTTAAATGGTAAACACTGATCTGTCAGTTGACTATAGTCACACAGATTGAAAAGTAAAGAGCCTATTTTATACTTAGACTTATTTTATATATACTTCTACTTGTATTTTATACATATTTTAAACAGGGGAAACATAGGCTGAATTTAACACTGATATAAAAAAGAAATTTTAATGTGATGAAATGCATTATCTGATCTTAAAGGAAAAATCTCCCACCCACCCATATCTTTTGATGACTAGATAGCATGCTTAATGCATATACAATGATTCAACTATTTGAATGGATGCTCTTAATGAAGATGTACTTTGACTGTAATTGTTAATTGCAAGAGATGATCACAAAAGCAATACATCATGAAGCTGTTAAGAAAGTTAACAGAGAATGCTTTACCTTCATATGACAATTAGTACAGAGTAAATGTATCAGTAAAACCATCATTGCTATAATGCTGATGATACCAGTAATAATGGCTATTTCACCTCTACTATCAGTAGAAATCTCCTCTGAATACCAATTACTAAGAGTGCCAGGAGGAATGTTTTGTCTTAATGTCTTCCTTGTGGTTTTCTACTAAACACTTATCAACTTTGAAGGGATAGAACACTGACCTAATTGGCCATTATTCTGAACCATCATTGGTCTTATGTTCTTACCATTACACCTCTATAATGCCAGACATGAATATTACAACCAGGCCATTTGTTCCAAGATGACCTGTTCTACATTAATCTTCCAAAGAAAGGGACATACAAAGAAATGCTGGTTCAGTTCCCAGAAACTACAAGTATGGAGAGAAAAGATTTTTGTCCACTTTAAAATAAGAATGAATTTCCTAGGTTAATATTTTTTTTAAAAAATCAAACAAAGATATAGGTAGTTCTTATTCAATGATCAGTCACTTAGTAACTAAGTTATGACAAACTGTATTACAACCCAGTTCCAGAGTTCTGATGGCCACACACATTCTACAATTATGTGATTGCACTTTGGGCACTTGGCACACATTTATGGTGTTTGCCGTTTCCCACTAGCACATAACAGTGTTTTTGATTGGGTTTTTTTTGTTGTTGATGATGATGATGAAGGTTTCCTATCATTTCTAGCAAAAAATGCTTATTGGGTAAAAAAAAAATTTGCTTAACAACCACCATGCTTGCCTAATGACTATGGTGTTCACTTAAGAATCACCACAAAAAATGTCATAAAATCAGGCATGGTCCTATGGTGACCAGCTTAATGACAGTCATAACTTAAGACTATAATTGTGGGCTCAATTATAGTTAACAGTCAAGGACTACTTGTAAAACCAACAGAGTGATGATTTTGCTTGAAAACCTTGGCTAATATTTTCTGTCAATACACTCTAAATTTTTAAAAACTTTCTTGTTTCTTTTATTTGAACACAGATGAGTTATTCATAGCTTGGCAATTTATTCTGATTTCCCAGGGCAGCTATCTGGAATAATATATAGTGTTCTACTTTATTGCATATCTTGGTATTTTGAATACACAAAGAAGACATAGTTGCAGGGTTATTAATAATGAAATAAATGGTATTTCTGAACAAAAGTATGGTTGGAGCCCATAGCAGCCAAATAATATTTATGATTGTTTTGTATTATTTTATTTTAAGATGCATTGCTGTGTTTCAATCATTTACTATTGAGAAACAGAAACAGTAGCAGAAAATATTGATGGATGATACACTTGGAAATTCTGGCAGTTGAAGTCCATATGTCTTAATGTTGCCAAGGTTGAGAAACATTGGTATAGATTAGTCTCTCTTTAATTCTCTATCCTACAATAAACAATTTAGTCTTGGGAAATACATTAATGTCATAGTCATATGGTAGGAGACATAGGCGCATTTCAATCATATTCTCAGCATATGGAGAGAAATGTACAAGGTTTTTTAAAAAAACAGACAAACAAACACCTTGTTACATATTCAAATCAAGGAGCACTAGTCTCCACTCAGGTCCTCCAAAGCAGCGGGAAAATACTCATTGTTGATTGGCTGAGCCATCTGACAGCTCCCTATAAAAGGGGTAAGCTGTCAGACTGGCTTTGCTGGGTTGTACAGAGACCAAATAAAGAGCTATTGTTACTGAACCATCTTGTCTGCTTCTTCAATCGCCCTATCTAACACACCTATTTTTGGCTTCTATTCCTGGCAATTTTACAAATATCTGCCACATTTGCTCCTCTGTAGCTAATGTTCCTATGGTGAACGGGATACATTCTGTGGGAGCAGATTGGGGAAACCTAGAATTAAACTGACATGCCTCCAAAACAAGGTTAAAGGATATACACCAGCTGCCTTGAAATTTTAATAGTTGGAATGTCAAAGGTCTTTGATTTGGCATTTCCGATGGGAGTGTCCTGTCTACTCATTATACATATCAACATAAGCTTCTTTTCCTTTCTTTGGGCTCATGAATGGGGAGAGGGGTGGTATGAGTCTTTTCATTGGACTCATACTGCATAGAAATGGAGGATCATTTTCACAGTCCTTTATGATCTTTTCCCAAATCCTCCTCAGTATAGCTATTTGTGTTAGGAAAAAGTTCCACAGAACCAATGAGTTTTTTGTTGGAATAGAAAAAGGAGGTTCGATCTTTTTTTTCCTCCACATATTCTGCCCCTTTCAAAAATTCCCTGTCTCTAGGATACATGCTATTTTCATTTCAATTTATCCTATCCACAAGGGATTCCTGAATAGGAAACAGTACATAACATTGTAATAAACCAAGTGAATGTAATAATATTAATAAACCCGAATTTAGAGAAACTGAACTTTCGACATTTTTTTAAAAAATAGGAAACCTAGATATTTACAGTACTTAGAAAAAAATGAACGTTTGCTTTGGCATTGAAAAGAGACATCATTGTTATTTCTTTTGTAAGAGCATCCTAAAGTCAGTCTATCATCACACACCAAACTCTCCTTTCTAAATGCAGATCATATTTCTCTAGTCATGGTCCTCAGCCCGCTAGTGATACCTTTGGGAAGTGTATGCTGTTAAATCATTCTAGCATTCCAAAATGCCAAGGTGAAAATAATAGTTGCAAAGGTGGCCCTGTGATAGCTTAGTCCTTCATGCTGACTACCTGTGACACTTTATGATGATTGTGTCAGCCATGCAACAACACTGATGTGATAGACAGCCATGTGGCAATTTTCCATGTTTCACATGCCAGATTTTAGAAACATTTATTTTACAGATTGAAAATGTCAAGTAATATGAAATAGAAGTGTGGTTATTCACAGATCACCTGTAATGGTTGTGAAGTATACCTACATGACACAGAATGGATGTTGCAGGGTATTAAATCAGTGGCTTCTCTGAGCAGTTGCCACAAGTTTAGACTTTCTCTGATTTACTGTATATGCCTTCCTTGGAATTTGATCTCTACTTTTATAGTCCTAATTTGGATGGCATCTCTTTGTGACCAGTAATTTCTTTAAATTTTCTTATGATGGTTTATGCCAGGGCTGGCTACTAAGATAGCAACCACAGGAAAGTATAAGAGCCTAATGAAAAAGGATAGTCAAATAAATATGGAGTAAAGATTGATAATCAGGTTAAGAGAAAGAATAAGAAGGTATGTAAAAAGATATCTGAACCACAGATGAATTCCAGAGATTCAACTTAAGATAGGGGAAATGCTATAGCCAAGTGAAGTGAGTTACATCCCTTCATTTCCCTTAATAATGAGTTCTCATCCCTGGAGGATGAGATACAATATCAAAAATATGGGATGAAAAATAAGTTACACCTCCCATTCTTCTGACCTTCAGTAAGGACCTGAAGACCTACCATTACCAGCTGCCTGGGGCCCCAATGGGAGGTGGTTGACAGAGTAAGAGAAGATCCCACTTCCCTCCTGCACATCCTGCTCCCTTCATCCCCATCTTTTAATTGTAGTTTTTATTATGTTATTACTAGAAATATTTACTCATTGGTTTTATTGACTTTTAATGGTGTAAGCCTCCCAGAGTCTCCTTGAGATGGAATGGGCAGCAAATAAATCTAACAAATAAATGCCTCCATGGATTCAAATTTGGTCTTGGTGGTCAAATAATAACAATACAAGAAGCAATTTCAAATATATGAATCGCTAATGGCTGCTAAGAAAAAAGTAGATGAGTTTAAAAAAGAAGTATATGCTAAGATCATTACAAGGCCAATTGGAGATTAAGTCATTGGGGAGACAAAGGGATAAGGATGATGTTTAAAATTACTGGTAGAAGTAAAACCACAAATGTAATCATAATGGAGGTTGGGAAGAGAAATGAGACAATAAAACAGAAATGGAAGAATTTACTTTCTCCCTCACAGACTATATATACAGGTTGGTCATTCATGAATTCTGTATCTTGCAAACAACCCAAATGATATTGCAGGTTGTTTTGAATAGCAATAGCAATAGCACTTAGACTTATATACTGCTTCACAGTGTTTTACAACTCTCTCTAAGCAATTTACAGAGTCAGCATATTGCCCCCAACAATTTGGGTTCTCATTTTACCCACCTTGGAAGGATGGAAGGCTGAGTCAACCTTGAGCCTGATAAGATTTGAACTGCCAAATTGTAGGCATCCGGCAGTCAGCAGAAGTAGCCTGCAGTACTGCACTCTAACCAATGCACCATCATGGCTCATATGAATGAGATCCATAAAGATATATGACATAATATAGAAACATGCTATGGGTCTCGTCAGTCTGATTATTCTGGCTAGCAGGCTCCAAGAGGAGGACCTTTTCTGCTGTTTTTCATGCCCTCTGGAACATCTTAACCCCCTATGTGAGGTTGGCCACAACCTTCCTATCGTTTCATAAGATCTGGTTATGCCAATTGGCTTGGGCTCCTAACAGGGGACAATACAATGGAGATGGTTGAGTAACAGCAGATCCCACCTCCTTCCACTCTGCCCCCTCCCACCCCATTATATTTTAATGTTTGTGTTAAATATTTATGTTTTAATGTGCATGTATAAATATACTTTTTATGATTGTAAGCTGCCCAGAGTTACCCTGTGGTAAGATGGGTGGCCAATACATTTTATAAATAAGTAAAATTAATAAATAAATGGCAAGCAATTTAGCATTATTATTATTTTTTTGCTCAGTTTCAGGATTCTATTCTTTAGACTCCACCAATCTAAAATATATTGTATGCCTTCCAATTTATTTTGGAAATAAAATAATTGCATTATTTTTAGGTGCACCACTTTGCCATTAATGATTCGTAGAATGAGAGGCTATATGAAGAGATCACAAATTATTCCTGTTTTGATTTTCAAAGACGATTATATATGTGTCATGCTAAAACACAATACAGGAAATTACCAGAGCTCATAATTAATTTACTTGAGATACAGAAAATGAATTGTTTAATCATTCTCAAGACTAAAGGATATGAAATACAGTTTTTCTGAGCAAAAAAAGAAGGGGCAGAAGGCATTCACAGAAAAAGAAATAGGAGTGTTAGAAATGGACCCTGAAGGAAATTTGATCCTCTAAAATCCTCCACCACACTGAATAAAACAAAAATATTATATAGCCTGAAGGCATTAAAAATGATGTTGATAGAAGATGCAGTTGCCACAGAATTACTGAATGCTTTAAACACCAATTTTTAAAAATGGAGAGCAGCAAGCATCATTTGATTTATTGAACTATATAACAGATTCAAAATGGAGCAAGTTTAAGGCTACCGGTTTTTTTAGGGAAAAAAATTCAATTCCAAGTCTCGGGAATAAAGATCAAAATCAGGAGATTGTTGCACAAGATGCAGGACAACAATGACAAAATTATTCAAGAGAATCCATAGTGCTTGTGAATTTGACAACTTAATCAATAGATCCTTCTGGTAGGCAACAAATAGATGCTTTGAATTCAATGATCAACATAAAAGAGTTTGTTTCATAATTAAGAATGAACTATTGGATGATAGCATTGAGGGGAAGAAATGTTTTAGGGGAAAAAATGGTCTGTAATCTCTCAAGATTCCCTATGGTCAATCCTTCATCTGACTCATTATTCACTAAATTACAGAATGAAGTTGAAAATATTTCCCTGCTATGTTGGGAGGGAAGATTCCTTCTTAATTTTCATTTCAAAATATGATAATTATAATTGTTGAGAAACTTTGGATATTAACTAATCTTATAATTAATGGTTTTAATGCACACATTTTCAGAACAGAAGATAGCTTTCAATGGGGTAAACCCAAAGGAGGGCTGGAGGTGTTGGCTTTCATTACTTTATATGCAACATTATAAAGTAACTCTTCCTTTAAGCAATGCTCTCTAGCACACAATTTATTTTAAACACTGCACTTTGGCTATAATTAATAGTTATCTCTCTCTACTGAGGTAATCTCAGCAACTCAGGCAATAGTGTTCTGAATTAGGACCTTACTTAACTGACATCCCGTCTCCCACCTCCACCACCGCTGGCCCATTCATATGTAGTGGTTGCAGATTATTTCCAATGTTAGGCTAGTACCAATTTTAACACTTTATATGCTAAATATTAGATTTGCTTGCCCAACTGCTTGCCTCTTCTCATAACATGAAATTTGAAGAATAGTTGGTGGATTACATGAGAATCCATTTAGATCGGATGGTTACTATTGATAATATATACCATTTTCAAAGGTTCACTCCAAAATTATCATTCATAAAAAATTATTTACTTACTGGGAAATAAAAATGATGTTCTTAACTGTATCATCTCTGGTAATTTTCTCCACTATTCAAATAGCTTTGAAATTATACCAGATTTGAGTGTGACCACTTCCTACACCTTCTGCTTAAAATTTCTTGTTCCACAGTCTTACATGAGGGATCTTTATCAGCTACATGATTTTCCAGGGAGGAATATATCCTACTATTTAGTTATAAATAATTTAAAAAAAAATCTAACTCCCAATGAGTTAGTGTTGCTTTACACTATCAAAAAGGGGAAAAAAGCAAGA
>JANHFK010003582.1:0-18852 GCA_036250565.1 Sibynophis collaris | reverse complement strand
AATTAGAATAATCTGATATCATACATTTTTTTAGAAATGATTTGGAAAATATTTGAACACCCTGTCTTAAAATATTTGATTCATCATGTTAAAATAAAATATTCCACAATGTTGTTTTTTTTCTTTTTTCAATTTTTTGGAAAAAAACAAAAAATCCTTCAGGAAAAAAACAGAAAAAACCTGGTTTTTTCCCCCGAATTTTTCCAGTTTTTTTCCGGGCCTTCACATCTCTAGTGTCTTTACTCACCATCTGATCAAAAAATAGAATGCAGAGTTAGGTGAGTCATGGATTTAATTCAGCAGAATTCTCCTGATGTTCTTAATCAGAATGTGGGTAGCTGACGTAGATGAAGAACAGCCTAAAACCTTAAAGCTTTTCCTAAGGGCATCACTGTTGGCATCTTTGGTCTTTCCTTAACCCAGGCATTATTACTGAAAGGAGCATCACGCCTGCGATTTGCATTGCTCATACTAAATAGGATCTGGTAGGATCCTGGCCACTTACCTTCTGCCTTGTATCTGCTAGTATGTGATGCAATCGATGACTGGCGTATACGTTCGACACTGCAGGACACATCTCCATCCGGCTTTAATCTACTAACTGAACTCATTTAGATAAAGATTTTTTTTTTTTTAAAGGTAAATGTTCGCATGGAATCAAGAATGTTTTTACTGCACATATAAAAAAAAAGAAGGCCTTGAGCACTTCCACCTCCTGTGGTAATTAAAAAAACTGAACCAAAATATTGATAACCCAAATAATCTTTGTTACTGTTGGGAAACAACAGGTTCTGGCTTTTAGGATTTTAAAACAAAAAAAATCCCCCAAAGGCGCTCAAATTGCCCATCGTGAAATTATCCCATGTACAGCATTTTTAATAATATAAAATTTGAGGGATTGGGGGATTTATTGTTTGCTTTTTTGCTGTACGCCACTCATTGTTTGAAGGCCATATCACTTTTTTTTTTCCTTATTGTCAGATACAGGCTCATGGAATTTGAGCCCAAACAATTCTTGTTATTGTGGAGAGAGAAAAAATAATGAAAGGATTTTCTCAAGTAGACTGCTTCAAGGTCCTTGAGGAAAAGCAAGGTAGAAATCTAGCAAACAAATATATAAATCAATAAATCTTAATTTAAGTTGGAGGAGATACTCCCTCACCTCCTCTTCTAAGTCTTTTTCTCCTTTCTGTGTCATTATCTCCTTCTCCTTTACACTTCAGGCCTGCCTGCAAGAAACCAAATTTATGTATTCATTTTTTTTAATCCAAAGTTCTCTGGATAGAGTGGAAAACTATTTAAAACATTAAAAATGTCTAAAAACATTTAAACAATCCCAAAATATATTTAACATTGAATTTATTCAAATACGCTGCCAAGTACTTCCGGGTGCATCCGTGGCGAGAACGGCTGGAAAATAGCGGGCTCTCCCGAGCCGCACAAAAATCCAGTCGGTAACCGCCTCCAGGAGACCCTTTGGGGTCATAGCTTCCTTGTTGGGGAGGTGAGGTGCTTCACTGGTCACGAGGAACTCACAAATTCCTCATTAGGTCAGAAGCAAACTCTCCCAAATGGCAACAGGCAAGACCGCCATTGTTGGCAGTCATCAAGTCGGGACAATCAGGACCCAAGATTGTGCAGGAGCGGTACATGGACAGAACATTGAAATTGGGTGAGATATTTACCAACTTTAACTTTAATGACTTGCAATAACAAAAAGAATATGAAAAGAAAACTCCTAAGCTTAAAATAGTGGCGAATTGACACACTGAGGGGTGGATGGGACCGAAAACGAATAGGCGGAAAAAAGCTCAAGAGAAGCTATAAAAATACCCCCAGCTATCTCTATTCCCCCTTCTTATCCCTCAACTCCAGTGTGGCAACGCTGAAGCTCCAAAATGGTTCCGATCAGGACAGCTTCAGAGTTGACAACTGGGAAGGAAGCAGCCTTCAATCAGTGAGAGTACAGGGAAAGAGTCTGGAAATGGAATCTGGTGGACAAATGTAAAATGGAGTCCTTAATCATTTTCTCCTTTTGGGTATTCACAAAGTTACCAAATTTACCAATTTGGAAGGCAAACAAGTAAAATTAAAAGGGATTTCTGCTGGTGATAACTGAAGAAACAAAAGTTAAGGTAACAGGTGAGGCTACAATTATGACGTAGAACATTTGAGGTATGTTTGTGTTCCTGGCTGACTGGAAACCTGGCAGCCACAGCAAACGTGGTGTTTGAATAAAAATAAGGGTTGGAGCAATGAAAAACAACATCTGGGGTCATAAAAGGGGATGAAAATGTATGAGACTGCGGGAGGCACTATAATATGAATTTTCGGAGGAAACAGACTTTACAAGGAAGAGATCTAGCGAAAGACAAGAAAAGGGATGATAAGGACAATCACAACAAGATGCAGAAAATTTGGACTTCTGAAATCAAAATAGCTTTTATGCCTTTGCTTCAAGCATTTAAATGAAAAATTAAAATTAAAAGAAATTGCTGAGCAAGTAAAAAAGGAGGAGTCCTTGAAGATTAGAGGGGAGGCAGCTGTGTCAAATAAATAGAAGAGTCACTGTTCCTATTAAATCACTATTATGAAACACAAATATGTGCTGACTGAACACATAAATTCATGATATTTGCTATCTGTAGATTCAAGTGGTACATCAAAAGCCAGCTATTTTCACTTAACTTCAGGGGTTCAAACTATGTATGAAAACTCATGTGATCACAGCATGATTATAATCTATTACCAAAACAAGGGACAGAAAGAAACCATTTCTTCCACCCTAAAAAGAGTGGTTTTTCTCCAATTAACCATGCAGGCAGGAAAAAAAAGACGTAATAAACAACAACCTTGTATATTGATTTGGTTATCAATTGGTCTTGTGTTTAATGCATGGCAATTCAATTCATAATGGCTTCATTTGTTTTTCTACAATAAATTTACTTATCAGACTTTTTGTGCTCTTCGATCAGTGGTGGGATTCAAATTTTTTTAATACCGGATCTGTGGGAGTGGCTTGGTGGGCATGGCATGACTTGGTGGGTGTGGCATGGCTTGGTGGGCGTGGCAGGGGAAGGATATTATAAAATCTCCATTCCCACCCCACTCCAAGGGAAGGAGACTATAAAATCTCCATTCTCACCTCACTCCAGGGGAAGTTTATTGCAAAATCTCCATTCCCACCCCACTCCAAGGGAAGGAGACTATAAAATCTCCATTCCCACGTCACTCCAGGGGAAGTTTATTGCAAAATCTCCATTCCCATCCCACTCCAGGGAAAGAAGACTGTAAAATCTCCATTCCCACCTCACTCCAGGGGAAGTTTATTGCAAAATCTCCATTCCCATCCCACTCCAGGGGAAGGAGACTGTAAAATCTCCATTCCCACCTCACTCCAGGGGAAGTTTATTGCAAAATCTCCATTCCCATCCCACTCCATGGGAAGGAGACTGTAAAATCTCCATTCCCTCCCCACTCCAGGGGAAGCTTACTGCAAAATCTCTATTCTCTCCCAATCAGCTGGGACTCGGGAGGCAGAAAATAGATGGGGGTGGGGTCAGTCAGAGGTGGTATTTACCGGTTCTCCTAACTACTGAAAATTTCTGCTACTGGTTCTTCAGAACTGGTCAGAACTCGCTGAATACCACCTTTGAATTGAGCCCAAAATTTATGTTGTTCTATGAAAAATTTGCTAAGTGAATTTGTCCCCTTTTACGACTATTCTTGCCGCCCTTGTTAAGTGAATCAATCGTTAAATTAGTAACACGGTTGTTAAGCGAATCTGGGTTCTCCATTGACTGTGCTTGTCAGGAGGTTGCAAAATGACTCCCGAACACTGCAACCGTCATAACTAGGAGTCAGTTGCCAAGCATCTGAATGTAAATCACATGACCACGTAGATGATCACAACAAGTCCCTCTTTTCAGTGCCTGTGTAACTTCGAACGGTCACTAAATGAACTGTTGTAAATCGAGGACCACCTGTACTTGGATCCGACCTCACAATTTTATTTATTTATTTTTTTTGCAACAGGGCTGCGCTTTGACGAGCACCCAAAAGAGGGCAGCCTTCTCTAAGCGCCGGTTGGCCTCTTTTCCCAAAATCACCCCATCGGCGGAGATGCTAAGATTTGGAGAAGCCTCTCCCTCGGGGCCGCGCCTTCTCCAACGCCGCCTCACGCTGGCAACCCGCTTGCTCGATCGCCTCCTTTCCGCCAAAACAAGAAGCGGAAGGAAAAGGAAAGAGCCCCAAACTGGCCGCGGCTTCTCCCCCGCCCTGGAAGACGCGAGGTAGGAGGTGCAGAATTGCGCAAACCCTCGGCTGAGCCCGAGAAGCCGCTGCCTTCCGACCGAGGCCGCGTGGGAACATCGCGGGCGACTTTTCCCCATTGTTCTCCGGTCTTTCCCGAACGAATTCCCGAAGATTATGGGTGTAAAGCCAACGCGGCAGCGGGTTTCCAGCAGCTCTTCTGATCCTCGGTGGAAAACTGGATGATTAGTGGATGCAAGTTAAGACGTATTTACTTTCCTCATCCCTCTGTAATTGGTTTCTTGGGAAGAAGTGGCCCGCAACAAAAGTTTTAATACTTTGGGGATCCTCGCCGTCCCGTCAGCTGCCATCCTAACGTTTTGGACCCCGCTGGATTGTTGCAACTTTTTCGAGGAAGGTAGGGCAAAGGAGATCTGGCTGCTCGAAATGTAGGCAGCAATCCTGTAGGTGTGGAGATACCTCGTTGCGTCCAGTGGCACATTCCTTTATGTATGTATGTGTGTGTGTGTGTATATATATATATATATATATTCAAAGTTATTTTTTCAGGAGTACCCCGTGTAATATATATAAATATATATTTTGCAATATCTCTAATAGAGATATGAAAAATCTTAGAAAAAATCTTAGAAAAAACACATATATATATATATATAATTAGAAAAAAATTAGAAAAAATTATATATATATATAATTAAGAATTTGAAACAGAAGTTAATAACGAACAAGAAGTAATGCAAAGTAAAAAATGAGTCAAAAGTAAAAATCGCAAAAAGACAAATTAGAAATCACTTTGGATTTCCTTTACAGCAGGTATAATTTACAAATGCAAAACTACCTGTAACTCTATGGTTACAAAAACAAGCTCTCTTTTTTTCTACTTATTTTTTGTCTAATCATCAAAACTGCAAGTCCTCAATTCATTTCTTTCCCCTTGTATCTATCTACTTCCAAGGAAGGGAGCTCCTTGCTCCGTCCATCAACAGGCATTTCAGCCATGCCACCTGTTTTCCTTTCTTTTCTTTTTTTTGGGAAAAAATGTTGTGTTAGGGAATAGGGAAGAGTTCACAGGTGAAAGGGAATATCCCTCAGGCCAATTGCCAGGTAAAAGCTTTTTCTGGCATACCCTCGCCATCATGTACTTGTCATTTTGTGCATGACCTGTTAATGTGTCCTTATGATGGCCCTTGGCAACAGAATAGTTTCTACATAGGCCATTGTGGGAAAACCTTTATTTTAATAGGTAATGAATGCATCAACCCTTAAATACAGAAAGGGCATAGCAACAGCTTCAATTTGATTTTCCAGAAATATGTTATCTTAAATATATATATATATATTCATAACAATTCAGACCTTTCAACCAGGCAGAGAAAAACAGATACAGGATAACTTATATACCACCATATATATAACACCCCCCCCCCTAATACTTGCACTTTAAAGTTAAATTGTCTTAGATTTGCTGAGGATTTGGTGCTATTTTCCTTTGGCTGGAAGCTTGACTTCCTTTTGTGTAAATCTAACATGCATAAGCAGTATTGTAGGTGTAGAGCAGGGGTGTCAAGATCATGGCGGCATCACTTGACATATCTGGACTTTTTACCCCTTCGCCACGTGGGGGCGTGGCCAGCATGTGCCACATCCGGGCCGTGGGCTGTGAGTTTATAGCCCTGGTGTAGAGCTCTGACCCTGTGGTTTTTTTCCATAAAGATAATTGAATGAAGTTTAGTTTCCAAGTAGGTGCAGGATTATAGTCTGGTCCCATCAATACTTTTTTCAGTAAAGTTCCACTTTTTTCAATAAAACTTGCTTCTTGGTAAATGGGAATGTCCATAGGATTGAAACTGTACTGTGCACAAATATTTTAGATGCTGCAGAATTTATATCTTATTTTAAACACAGAGAGAGTTGGTTAAGGATGTGATGTTACTAGTAGTCAGTTCCAGAATACAGATGTTATCAGCAAAGTTAAATTACCTTTACATAAACACATATTTACATGTCCAGATTAGATTTCTAGGTGCCTGGATTACAAAGGAAGACTGGGCTGTGTATTTGGTATTAAATCTTGTTTGGCACTTGGAAGAAGTGATAGGTAATTGTTAAAACTGCATGAGTTTGGACCATTATGTGTTTTACATCTAGCTTGCTGCATTTAATTCTATTTATCACATTTGTAATCATCCAACTATTGAGTTTCTAGAAGATGCACATTTTGAATTGGATATCTTCTAATCCATACGTCATTCTTGTTATGCTCTGTCTTTACATTGCAAAGATAATTTGCTGTGGCTGGTGTGATCATTTGCTGTGGCTAATAGGATCTCGTATATCGCTCAAGAGTTCTTAGGGAAGGGTCAAGAAGTCATCTGCAGCTGGCAGGAGGCCTTGAAGATTGATCTCCTGGCATACTCAAAAGCCTACAGTCCATGTTTGCTACTCTAAGTTTAAGTTTAAGTTTATTCAATTTGTATACCGCCCTTCTCCTTTGCAGGACTCAGGGCGGTTCACAGTCATAGTCCACATAACAGTTCAGCATGAAACCAGCTACTGCTGCAACCATGGAGGAACTATGTTCATATATTCAGGAACTATGCTTGCCTTTTGTAATAACAGATCCAAATTTGCTGAAAATTTGTGGTTAATACATATCCTGGAACACCACATTAAGTGGAGCAATATTTGCTTCGGGTGGGTTAGGAGATGTTTCTGCAGAAAGCTCTCATTTACCATAACTCAGGTATGTAGGAATTTTATGTAAAAGATGTTGAATAATTTTCTAAAGCAGCCTAATTATGGACTAGATACAGTAACTGGATCTGGACAGTGTTCTAAGTCAATTCATGCTTTAGTATGATTTAGTGTGATCATGGCTTCTTCAACAAACCATAGTTAGCAAATAAATGTATTAAATTCTTGGTGACCAAGTTCTCATCCTCTGAGAAAAAGTTGAAAGTGTAAATAAAATTAGCTAGAAGAAACAGACAAGCTTGTTACGCTGAAGATAACACAACATTTATTTTTCCTACGTTGAGTGCCCAAGCCAATTTGGTGAGTGAAAGCTCGATCTGTTGAGTTTATGTCTTATTTTGGCACAAATATAGTGGTAGCTACAGATGCAAAGTTCTACAGGATTTGCTTTTACAGATAATTTGCTATATAAAGATCGACGAGTGAATTAACATACCTTGTACTGTGAGAAAGTACAGAGCAATGAAATACTGTGTTTCCCCGAAAATAAGACCCTGTCTTATATTTTTTTGAACTGAAATAAGCGCTTGGCCTTATTGCCATGCACTCAAAAGCCTGATTGGGCTTATTATCAGGGGATGTCTTATTTAGGGGGAAACAGGGTAGTACTGATGTAAAAAACAACAACTAGCCAGAACAAAATAGTTAAAAGGAAAATAAAAATCTATATACAGACTTACACTTTTGTCCCATGAAATAAATATGAAGCAATCATTGGACGTGTAAAAGTGCAATCTTACATATATTTGCTGCGAAGCAAGTACAGTATGTTATCAGGATGTAAATGAATGAAGGCTTTCTTGAACTGGGCTGAATTCCTGGTGACATTCATGTTGGTTTCTCAGCTGCAGGATGGAAAATGTTCCATTCATTGCAAATTAGATGTCCTTCATCACATGAACTTAAAACTATTTCCCATTCTTTCCCTAAATAGCTGACATTTTATTCTACTCAGTGGAAAGAACCCTGGGTTCTTTGTACAAGGTGGAAAAATGCAAAGGGAAACCAGAGACATTGGGCTTTAAGACCACACGACTGACTTCCTCTCGCTTGCAGGAACCCAGATGTAATATTTTTGAAAAGTTAAAAAAAAAAAAAAATCCTCCTCTCTCCTCTCTGCCTGTTTTCAAGCATCATAATTATTGCTAAACAATACAATATTGACCCTTTTGAAGATTATTGGCTACTTCTCAAAGTGGGATAAACCACAAAGGAGTCACCCTTTTACTCTTGCAGATTTCCAAATTGCAGCCTCATTTAATCTCTTTGTGGATGTATACTCTGTTAAATACAAGAACAGAACAAGATAAAGGATTTGTGTCTATAATTAAGCTTATTGTACAAGCTCATGCCTGTTATGAAATTGCTAGTCTTTGGTTTTTTAGCCTTCATCCTGTTTTTGACTACAGCACTGTGCCTCCTGTAACTCCTTCCCCTTTTCTCTAATTCTCCCGACATCTGGAACTGCTTTTTTCCCCATGTTGTTTAGTTCTTGTGTTGTTTAGTTCTTTTCCATTTTTATAAAAGCTGTGTTAGTTCCTTTAGACTCAATAATTGAGCAAAGGCTCACAGATACAAGCAGCCTAAAATTCTACATCTCAACACAAATATGTCCAGTAGAATATCCTAAGAAACAAAGCATAGATGAAACATTAATATATACACATGCTGTGTCTATGCAGTCACATTTTATCAGCACTTCTACAGGATTTGTAGATTAATTACAGGGAAAAACAATCCTCTTCTTCAATTTGGATGTCATTTTGTGGCAGCCTAATTAAAAATCCTGATTGCTGTTTACAGCCCTGTTCCCTGAAAATGAAGTTGGTAAATGAGGAGCAGCTTCTTGCCTGCGTTTGGTGTTATTAAAATTTCTGCTTGTGTTTTTGTGATGGTACCAAAGTGCCGCTAAAATTAAACTTGTGTTTTGCTTCTGCCCAATTTCTTCCCTTATTTCCAATTGTTGTATTCTGGGATTTCTGAAGTTTCACAATATTGATTTTCAAAATGGGAGCCTTCTGAGGCTGAGTTCACTTGAACCCATCTTATTACCTTAATACGTGGGTTCTTGTGGCTTAATGTTGCCCCAAAATATTGAATATAATCTTTTTCCCTACTTCAGATCATATTTATGTTTAAGTTTTCAGCATTAAAATGATTACAATATGAACCTCGAGAACTGAGGTTTGGAAACACAGACATGCTTGTTTATATTCATGGGATTTGGGAATTGAATTAATAACACATTTGGCATGTAGAGCATGCAACTGGATTTGTAATATACTGCACTTGGTATGTAGAGTTCAAGCACCCTTTCCATTCCACATGGTAAGTGAGAAATTTTCAGTGAGATAGAGAGGCCTGCAGCATGGGATTTCATTCAACATTATACATTCATACAATCGAAGATCTGGGTACTTAGACCCAGCAGAGACACCTACCTATTATGGAGCTAGCATTTGTGAGTCATCATGTCAGTGGTGCCCTTGAAACAAATGCTCTTTAAATTACTTTCGTAAGCCGCCTAGAGTCACTGAGAGTGAGATGGGCGGCTGTATAAATGTTCTTAAATAAATAAACTGTGGACAGTTATTCCCGAGTCCTGTTCCACCTCTTATGTGGCACAGCGGTTAGAATGCATTATTGCAGGCGACCTCTGCTGATTGCTGGCTGCCTGCAGTTCAGCAGTTCGATTCTGACCAGCTCAAGGTTATCTCAGCCTTCAATCCTTCCGAGGTCGGTAAAATGAGGACCCAGATTGTTGGGGGCAATATGCTGAATGTATAAACCGCTTAGAAAGGGTTGTAAAGCACTATGAAGCTGTATATATGTGTTAAGTGCTATTGCTACATACCCAGTCAGGAACAGATGAACCTGTCTTATACAACATTGGACAATTTAGCCTGACTCCACCTCTCATCCACCTTATATTAACGTTCTCCATCAGTGGTCAGGTTGGATATTGGTGATACGAGCTGTAGTGTCCACGGTGGTCTCTGGAGTTTGTTTGGTTGCTTGCAGACATTTCATTACCCAAATGAAATGCACTAATGCGTGTGCATTTCCTGAGAAAAGAAAAAGAAAAGTCTAAAACTAAGAACTGAACTGAAAAGTAATGCTCTGAAACGAAAAAAATATCTAAGCAATGCAAACAATATGGTAAAGCTATTCATGAAACAATGTGAAATTTAGACAATTTGTTTCCTTTAAGATATTGTATTGTATTGCTACAGTCCTTTTGATGTTTACATTTTAGAAAGGAGAAAAATGTTTAAAATATACAGGATCGTTATAGTTATTTTCAGGTGGCTCAAACAATAACACATTGATCACTCGAATTTGCTTTTTACTTGTGATTATTTGTACAGGTAGTCCCTGATTTACGACCACAGTTGAGCTCAAAAATTGTTAAATGACTCAACTCTGTTGTTAAATGAAATAGTTGTTAAATGAGTTTCGCCCCATTTTACGACCTTTCTTGCCACAGTTGTTAAGTGAATCACTGCAGTTGTTAAGTGAGTAACATGTTTGTTAAGTGAGTCTGGCTTCCCCATTGACTTTGGTTTGCCAAAAGTTTGTAAAATGGGATCACGTGAGCCTGGGACACTGCAACCATCATAAATATGAGCCAGTTGCCTAGGGTCCAAATTTTGATCATGTGACCATGAGGATATTGCAATGGTTGTAGGTGTGAAAATGATCATAACTCACTTTTTCCAGTGCCATTGGAACTTTGAACTGTCACTAAATGAATGATTATCAATCGAGAACTACTTGTATACGTTGACACATAACAATACTTTCCCCACCATTGTTTCCCTGTGGGATGCCAATGACTGAAGAATAGTTTTGACAGCCTTCTTTTCAGGTATATTGATATTGTAACTCCCAACCAGCATGACTATCTGTTACAGTCCCCAAACAACTGGAAAATACTAGATAGGTGCAGGCTAAGCTAGAAATATGGGAAATCTGTCAGGGAGGGAAGAGGATACACCAGTTGTTAATGTTATGGCAATACAACTGCATGAGCTGTTTTTTTCTTGTGTAGGTTGCTTCTTTGGTGTTTGCATGAATCATTACTCTAGACTTGCCTTCTTCCAGTCAGGAGGCATGCCCAGATCAGTGATTCATCCCAGCATGTTGGAGGTAAGAACATGGGAAGCTGAACTGGAGTTGTTCAGACAAACTGTCTATTTAATCCATAATTTGTTTTCTCTGACTGACAGAAGCTTTTTGCATTAACTGTCAACTGTTTGGAGAAAAAGTAAAAAGTAGGTGTATCTCCTCAAATTTCACCATTGTTGAGGATCTTGGATTGTTTGCTTGAGGTTCCTAAAGCAATAATTCATCTTGCTCTAAGTAGAAAGATGCATATGTTTTTCTTGCCTTTATTCCTCGCATACAGAGCCTGTCAGCGCATCGGGGTGGGGGGATACTTGATCTTCAAGGTGGTACCTATTTAACTGGAAGCCTAACTCTTAACTCTCAGTTGGTGGCTTTTTAGAAATGAAATAAACTTGCCTGCATGTGATGACTTTTGTCCAGAAAAGGAATAAAGCAAAGCAAGGAAATGAGGGAGCAAAATGTGTATCTAGATGTGATTCTAGCTGGTAGGAGGAAACATTCTGATCAATCCGTGTCTTGTATCTATGACAGCCGTTTTATGAATGGGCAGGTTTCCTTCCATAAGCTATTTTATGAAAGCACCACAACTTGATCCCAAAAATATCAAATATTTCCATCAGCCGAGAAAGGTCTGGAGACCTAGCGGAAGCTTCTACTGCTCCAGATTTCTCTTCTTTATAAACACATTTCCTTCAGCTTTTAAAACTAGTTCAAAAATGTACTATTATGATAAGTTCTATGGCTTCTAGAATTGGACTAGAAAGATACAATCATATTATAGCGTCCTGGGAAATAGAGTTGAACAGAGGTGAAGAGAAGCTGGTCTGCAAAGCAGGAAGACCAAGTTTAAATCCTATCCCAATCCACATGGAAGCTTTGATAGCTTCTGCCTCTAAGGTTGGAAGGATAAAAAAGGGGGGGCAGTTTCAGAGCCCTTCTAGTAGTCCCCAAACATCTGCTTAACTAGTTGAGGGAAATTCTACATGGAACCAAAGGCAGAACAAGCTCCCCACCTTCCCTTCTATATAAGCAGCACAAGCCCAATAAGACTCTGAATATGGTGGCACCTCCATTTTTCAGCTGCCGACAGAATCACTTAAGTTCAAGTGAAGTCAGTGGTATTTCAGTAGCAAAATTGTGACCTGGGCTTCAACCTTTGTGTGGAATTGGGTTCCTTGAAGTCTACATTTCCTGGAAGAAATGTTAGAATGCTTATGCCCTAAATAAAATAATGGAATTTTAGACTTTTATAACCTTTTCAATTTATATAGATTTTAATCGGATTTTAAGGAATTTGGGGGGAAAATATAATTTCTGTTCTGTTGTTTAGAGCTGAGCAGTTTCTCATAAAGAGGTTGATCCAAAGGTTAGAGCAGCTAAACTTAGACTGACTCTATCTTAAAATCCCTAATTAGGGAGTTGGATGATAAATAGTTGCATGACCTCATGCAGCCATGAAATAGTTATGTAACTTTGGCACAGAACTTTGCAACCAATCATATCTAATGCCTATTATAGACAGGTTTGTCAGCAATCTTTTTCTCACTGCTAGAAGGATAACACTGGTCCTCTTTAAAATGGTTGTTGAACCCAAGTGAGTATGAATGATGAGTGAGTGATGAATGTACATGGAGACTCCTCAAGAGTTTGGTGAGATTTTCCAGAATAATTAGACAAGCTTCTTTTAAATTGGGGTTTCTGTCACTTCCATTCTCTCAGCTGATTTAATTTTATTGCTCATTAATATACAGGTAGATTATTACTGATATTATTTGCCTTTCCACTAAATGGCCATGATGTTTTATAAAACTGTTAAAATGTATTTTTTAAAAATACATCCATGATGTTTTATAAAACTGTTAAAATGTATTTTTTTAAAAAGAGGAAATTAAAATAAGTGTATCTTTCTCAGACTCTGAAATCAGTTTTTATTTGTTTTTGAGGGATAATGAGTGGTTTAGATAGTTTATTCATGCTGCATATCATTCTGGGATCTCAGTTGGAAAGTTTGAAGCTTGGTTTCAAGAACTTCAGTTTTTCTGAATTGGATTCTTCATTGTAGTGACTGTATGTTTGAAATCAGCTTTGATGGCCTGAGGTATAGGAAGAACAGTAGTTTTATGAAGTCAGTCCTTAGATGAAAGAAATTATTGTCTTCTGTTCACTGGCTTTTATGACTGAGATCCACAAAGCTCCATTTTAGCTCCAATCTTGCTTAACTTCCTTTGGAAATGATTGCCTTCAAGATCAAAGATTTGATCTTCAATTATGTAAGGATGCTAGTAATAAAAGGCAAGAGAGACATGCTTAGGTACCGTACAATGGGACATTTCAATTATCCAGTCGTCTGGTGAAAATCTAACACTGACAAGACTTACGGGTCCAATACATTCTTGTCAGAAAAGGCAAGAAAAAACAGAATCTACTATCTTCTTTTAGTAAATTTGGTAATGGTTAATGGTGAGAATAATCTCTTTATTCTTATTGTATATCTATCTTTTCTCAATAGGGAAATGGTGCCTAGTTCACTGTTGTGCCCTTGAGGGAAGGAAGGATATTGAGCTTAAACTAAAAAAGGAGAGGGTAAGAAAGATTTTTGCTAATTTAAGCTAACTTGGGTCTCCGGGCCAGAGAGATTTCAACCCAGGATATTGAATGAACAAGCAGACATGATTATAGAATTGCTGTCAGGAAGTGTTGAGGATGTGTTAGACTGGCAAAGTTGAGGAAGGTTGAGGAAGAGCAAATGTTGTCCCCATTTTCAAGAAAGGAAAATATAGGCTCACAGTTTGATATCTATACTGGGCAAGATCCTCAAACAGATTATTAAAAAGTATTTGTGAGCTCTTGTGTAGGCATGCTGCAATTAACAGAAGACAGTCTGGGTTTCTCATAAACAAATCTTGCCAGACTAACTTCACCTCTTTATTTGTTAAGTACAGTAATTTAGTAGAGCATGAAATCCATGGACACAATGCATCTAGATCTCAGTAAAGCCTTTGACAGTCTTTCGCAAAATTCTTTGTTAATAAAATGAGAAAGTAAGGGCTAGAGAGAAGATTCAGAAAGATCCAAACAGGTTGGAACAGTGTGCTGAAATGAAAAGGAGACCTTGTTGACCACAAATTAAACACGAGCCAAAGGTGTAAAGCCACTGCCAGGAAGACAAGTATTATTGCAGGATATATTAATAGGAGCATAATGTCCAGATCATGGAAGAAATTGCTCAATTCAATTGCTCAGTTTCATTCTGCCCTGATCAGACCCTATTTGAAATATTTTGCCCAATTCTGGGCATCACAATTTTAAAATAATCGTGATAAATTAGAACGAGTTCAGAAAAGGACAGTCAAAATGGTAAAGGATCTTGAAAAGAAATCTTAGGAGAAATAGTGAAAGAATCTGAGGATGTTTAACTTACAGAAAGGACTAAGGGATGATATGATAGCAGTCTTCAAATACCTGAAGGATTACCACACAGATGAGGTAGTGGATTTATTCTCTATTGCCCTAGAGAGCTGAACCAGAGACCACAAGGAAGGAGTTTCAGGCTAGATATCAGGAGGAACTTCCTGCCTCTACAAGCTGTTAACCAGTTGGACATACTGACACATGAAGTGGTGAGTTCTCCTTCATTGGAGGTTTTCAATCTATTATAGCTTTATATTGTTTATGTCTTATATTCAATATATTGTAAGCCACCTAGGAGCCAGTTAGAATGAGGTGGTGTATTCATTGCAAATAAATGAATAAAGATGTTGTAGTGCAGGGATGGATAATGATGGCCCTTTTATGACTTGTGGACTTCACCTCCCAGAATTCCTGAGCCAGACGAGCCCACAAGTTATAAAGGAGCTATCGTTTCCCACCCCTGCTCTAGTGGATCCTACATAGAGCAGAAGATAACCACTGAGATTCCTTCCAAGTCTCGATGATTCCACAGTACTCATATTATTCACTCTCATTTCTGAGTCTATACCCATGATGGCGAACCTATGGCAAGCATGCCACAGGTGACACACAGCTCCCTCTCTATGGGTATGTAAGCCGTTCAGCCTAGTTCAGTTCCGTGGCGCATGCGCCTCCCGCCAGCCAACTAGTTGTTGGATCTCAGCCACGCACGTGTGTGAGGGGCACATGAACATACTCAGGTGCTTGGTGCATGCAGGGGCTGCACATGCATGCGTGGGGGATGGGGTATATGCATACATGGGGTGCGGAGCATTTGAGGGGAGCCACATACGCATTGCATTTGGGGGGGTTGGGCACATGTGCACACATTCACCCATGTCGCGCTTAGGGCACTTGGTCCGGAAAAGGTTACCCATCACTGATCTAGACATTTGGTAGACATCCTACATTATTTTACTAGGATCATTGGGGAGATTAAAAACCCAAATTTAGATTTAATTCAATTTACTAAATGTTCTGTTGTGATTTATAGCCAAGCTGGAAATGAATTTTCAGTTTGTTGTGTCTTCAATTTGCACTTCTCCCTAAATAAAAGGTTTACAGAGTGGAAATGTGCCAGTGTCTAGCTTTGCACTTGCATAACCATGTAGCAGCAATTTCCCATTACTTTTGCATAAATTCAGTTACTGTGTTGACTATTTTCCTGGTAAAACAGAGGTTGCCTTGGTAACTTCTTGCTTAAACGACTTAAATACATTCTCTATAAAGACGCATTGGAAAAAAGCTGATATTCTGGGTGGGAGCTTCTTTTGAACTTCAACTGATGCAAAATGAAGATTTGTATCAATACAAAATTTGTATTGCTTAGCACATTGTAAGCCGCCCTGAGTCTTCGGAGAAGGGCGGCCTATAAATCAAATTAAAAAAATAAAATAAAATAAAATAAACTGTGACAAAAGGTGGTAAAATGGTTTAAAAAAAACTCACTTAACTGTCGTTTAGCAACAAAAAATTTGAGTTCGATTGTGGTTGTGAATCAAGGACTACCTGCAGATTATCAATTCTGGGATGAAGTAAGAATACCTTTGGGCCCAACTCAGCCATAACCAGCAGGTCTTAGAAACGTTAGGCTATGAGGCACCAGAGGAGGAATTGTTTCATTTCCTGAATGTATCAACAGCATGCTTTGTTCTGTCAGCAGACGAACACCAATTATTTGATGACTCATCTTTCAGAATGCTCATATTCAAGTAACTCTAGTTTACAGAATCTTAGTAAAGTATCATATTGACCATATTTGTTCTCTTAGTACATTTTCAGTGCAAATAATTGGATTTGTCTTTACTAAAATGTGCTTGAATGATATATTATTGATCTTACTTTCATTTTTGGATTTTCATGTCTATTTAGAGGGAACAGTATTAAGCCAGGATGCTTTCAGAGGTGCTCTTGAGTTCAAAAGTGTCAAGTTTTCATATCCAGCACGTCCAGAAACATTGATTTTTGAAGACTTTTCTCTCAGCATGCCTGCAGGTTGTGTCATGGCCCTAGTAGGCCCAAGTGGATCTGGCAAATCGACGGTTGTATCTCTTCTCCTGAGGCTTTATGATCCACTCTCAGGTAGTTACATGTGTTTGTGTGAATATGTTTGAACATCTGTTATGGGTATACTTCTGATTAGAGATCAATACACAATTTGCACATGGAGAAGTATGACCTTTATAGAATCAGTTGGAAGACTATTTACAAGGAAGTTGAGATAAAATGCATCATTGCCATTTTATAACTGGAGCCTTTCCATTACTGAAATGGGAGCAATATATATTCATGTTTCATTCAACTTGTATTTTTTTATAGTTAAGGCAATATTTCAGGCAATGTATATATAAACTGCCTGTCCCTATGCTTTTCTTGATAGGATTTGACATAAATGTGCTGGAATCATAATTTCTTAAGAGAGAGAAATGTCTCTAGAAATCACTTACTTTATGCAAGGTGAAATCAGTTCTTGCCGAGAATATTTTTCTAAAAAAAATATTCTAATTTGACAGGGTGTCATTATGTACTTCTGTATACTTTTTATCTCTTCACTCTCATTGTTGTCTAACGTATTATCTAACAACATTCTCTTAATTTATTGAAGGAAGTATTACTGTTGATGGGGTTGACATCCGTCAGCTAAACCCACTATGGTTCAGGACTAATATCGGAACAGTAAGTCAGGTAAAAAAGGAGCAAAGTTTTCTTACAGTATTTGCTGATCCTAATTTCTTTAAAAATGTCAGAGGATCTTTTTTGCCCCTCCATCTTTTGAATTTGCCTCACGCCCCTTTAAAGCAATCATATTTATGGGGAAAAAGTGTTCCCTTTCATCTCTATGGTCACGTTACTTATTTCATTTATGATCTCATCTGGGCATTTGTGTATCTGTGTTGCCATATTCCTTATGCTTTTTCATACACTAGGAACCCACTCTGTTCTCGTGCTCTATTGCTGAAAACATAGCCTACGGCGCAGAGGATCCATCCACAGTAACTCCTGCAGAAATTGAGAGAGTTGCCAAAATTGCAAACGCTTCTAATTTTATCCAAAATTTTCCAAAAGGATTCCATACTTTAGTTGGAGAAAAAGGTGTTCTTCTCTCTGGTAAGGCTATGTCATTTAAAAATCCATTTTTGTAATTTACGGCTGTTATAGAAGGAATTACCTTTCCCTGTCTCATTCTGCTGTGCATTTCATTTTGCTATAAGACAAATCTGTTCTAAAACACCTTCTGACCTTCCCAAAGAATTCCAGGGATAGGGATGCAGAGACCATACGTCCTTTATTATAAAGGACAATTCGTTGCAGGTAGTTCTCGACTTAAAATGGTTCATTTAGTGACTGTACAAAGTTACAATGGCACTGAAAAAAGTGACTTATGACTGTTTTTCACATTTATGACAAGGGATGAAATCTACTTATCTTTCCTACTGATTAAGAAGTGCACACTCTGCGTGCATCACACCTGATTTTTGACCATTTGCGCAGGCACAGAAGGCTTTGTGTATGCACAGAGGGTTAAAAACAAGGAAGTAACTACATCCAGGCGGGTGGGCAGAGCCTTGCACCACCATCACTACCGGTACTCCGGACCATGCACCACCGCCGCCGCCACTGGTACTCACGAGCCGGACAGAACCAGGAGGATTTCACCTCTGCTTACGACCATTACAGCATCTCCATGGTCATATGATCAAAATTCAGACACTTGGCAACTGACTCATATTTATGAGGGTTAAAGTGTCCCGGAGCCATGTGATCCCTTTTTGCGAACTTTTGACCAGCAAAGTCAATGGGGAAGCCAAATTCACTAAACATCTGTATTACTAACTTAACAACTTCAGTAATTCACTTAACAACTGTTGCAAGAAAGGTCCTAAACTGGGGCAAAACTCACTTAGCAATATAAATTTTGGGCTCACTTGTGTTAGAAGTTGAGGATTATCTGCATTTCAGAAAATTGTCCTTTAGATTTATTTATTTTTCAAAACTTTGTCCTTTATTTTGCTCATTTAATTTTTACTGAGCAAATTGCAGTTTTTCACAGTTAGTTGAAAAATGTGGAAATTGAGTTGTCTTTTTAAAATAAGTTACTGTTTGATTTTAGATATTTTTTATTACAATAGGCATTCTGGCAAAGTTTCCCTTGATTTTGCTCCTGAATTTTCCTTTGTTTATGACAAACCCTAGTCATAAACATTTTTAAAAAATTATCCTTATCAACCCTTTTCCGATATGCCCCCT